>MU249812.1:47364-69998 GCA_018977245.1 Lethenteron camtschaticum
TTACATTGGTGACACACTGAGATAGTAACAGGCACGCGCTGATTGCCCGCGCTCCATCCAGTTACTGAGGGGTTGCGCAATCAGAGGGGAGGCTGAGCTCGTCGCTGCCTCACCTCTCGTCTCTCCCTCTATCTGCAGCGGAGCTCCGCAGATTTGGCGATTTTGACGATAAAAATGTATTGGAATCGTGTAGAAGTGACATTTATAACACAGACCAGTGTAAATGTCTTAATATTTATTTTATTATTTACTTTTCGTAACGGCCATTTTCATTGGAGTTTGTCAGGTGAGGCTCTGCCTCCCCTGACCGCACGTCCCTGGTGAAAGTTGCAAGCAAGAATTCCATCGTCGCTTGCGGCTGGGATTGACATCGTCCCACACTCCTCCGATGTCGAGGGTAAATGGGCGAAGTTTAGGACTGTGACTCATGCAGCTGCAATGGCTGCTTGGGGTACACGGTCCAGACCTCCCAGAGACCCTGGCTGACAGGAGGTGTTCAGGATGGCTGAGAAAAAGCGACAGCCCACTCGAATTGTCTACAGCATCCCACGCTGGAGAATGAGGTTTACCGCAGCCTTCGCTCGGAGGTTCGGAGAGCCGTGAGGCGCTGCAAGGATGGGTGGTGGTCGCGGTTGCCGAGATGGAGTCTACCTCAGTAACTCGCGATCACAAATCACTCTTTAGTTTCATAAAAAAAGTTACTTGCAGGGCCACACCTATTACCATCATTAGGGGAAAGAAATGTGATCCAATCTCTCTAACCCCAGGAACAAATTTTCAGATTATCTGAGCATTTCTGTGAGATTTTGGGGGAGGGAAATCCCTCAACCTGGAAAACATCATGGGGCAAAGTGGGGATGACCCTGCTGAGGCTGCGGTGCCTCAAATATTGGAGGAAGAAGTCACCATAAGGGTAGTCACCCTCTCCGATTCAGTCGAGCGGCATTATCTTTTCATCGGCTGCGTAACGCTGTGTGGAAGCAACCTGGTCTGTCGCTCCGCACGAAGCTTCAGGTCTTCTCGGCCAGTCATTCCCTCCTTCTCTACGCTTGCGAAACGTGGACCACCCTAATGGAGCATCTTCACCGGTTGGAAACATTCAGGCTGGCCTGCCTAAGATCCATCCTGGGTTTAACCAGGCTGGATTGTGTGAGGAGCTCACAAATCCTTGAAAGATCTGGGCAATGTCCCATCGGTGAGCTCCTCCGGCAGGCAAGGCTGCGTTGGCTGGGCCTAAACAGCTTTTTTTTTTCGTTTCTATTCTACGTGACTTTACCGAAAGAACCAAGAAGATAAACAGCTTTTGTTTAGACCGGATCGAGGGGCTAAACAGGCGCGGCATTTTGACTTGAAGCCTCTTTCGTGACTGCAGGAATCAATATTCTTAGGTTTTCCCGTAAAGTCACATAGATGGGTTCAAATAAAATAAAAAGCTAAAATCTACGACGTTTCGATCGCAACACAAGCAATCCTCATCAGGAGAAAAATGATCGGGAAAGCTGCTGAGGCAGGATGTTCTAATGGTTTGAAATGTGTGTAGCCCAAGGGTCATAAGCGACGTGGGCAGGGCTAGTGATGTTCAAGTGAGAGATTAGCATGTCAATGTAAGAGATTAGCATGTCAATGTAAGATATTAGCATGTCAATGTAAGAGATTAGCATGTCAATGTAAGAGATTAGCATGTCAATGTAAGAGATTAGCATGTCAATGTAAGAGATTAGCATGTCAATGTAAGAGATTAGCATGTCAATGTAAGAGATTAGCATGTCAATGTAAGAGATTAGCATGTCAATGTAAGAGATTAGCATGTCAATGTAAGAGATTAGCATGTCAATGTAAGAGATTAGCATGTCAATGTAAGAGATTAGCATGTCAATGTAAGAGATTAGCATGTCAATGTAAGAGATTAGCATGTCAATGTAAGAGATTAGCATGTCAATGTAAGAGATTAGCATGTCAATGTAAGAGATTAGCATGTCAATGTAAGACATTAACCTGTTAATGTGAAGACACTTAACCTGTTAATGTGAAGACACTTAACCTGTTAATGTGAAGACATTTAACCTGTTAATGTGAAGACATTTAACCTGTTAATGTGAAGACACTTAACCTGTTAATGTGAAGACATTTAACCTGTTAATGTGAAGACATTTAACCTGTTAATGTGAAGACATTTAACCTGTTAATGTAAGACATTTAACCTGTTAATGTGAAGACACTTAACCTGTTAATGCGAAGACACTTAACCTGTTAATGTAAAGACATTAACCTGTTAATGTGAAGACACTTAACCTGTTAATGTAAGACATTTAACCTGTCAATGTGAAGACATTTAACCTGTTAATGTGAAGACACTTAACCTGTTACTGTGAAGACACTTAACCTGTTAATGTGAAGATATTTAACCTGTTAATGTAAATACATTTAACCTGTTAATGTGAATACACTTAACCTGTTAATGTGAAGACATTAACCTGTTAATGTAAAGACATTTAACCTGTTAATGTAAAGACACTTAACCTGTTAATGTGAAGACACTTAACCTGTTACTGTGAAGACATTAACCTGTTAATGTGAAGACACTTAACCTGTTAATGTAAAGACACTTAACCTGTTAATGTGAAGACACTTAACCTGTTAATGTAAAGACACTTAACCTGTTAATGTGAAGACACTTAACCTGTTACTGTGAAGACACTTAACCTGTTAATGTGAAGACACTTAACCTGTTAATGTGAAGACACTTAACCTGTTAATGTAAAGACATTAACCTGTTAATGTGAAGACACTTAACCTGTTAATGTAAAGACACTTAACCTGTTAATGTAAGACACTTAACCTGTTACTGTGAAGACATTAACCTGTTAATGTGAAGACACTTAACCTGTTATGTGAAGACATTCAACCTGTTAATGTGAAGACATTCAACCTGTTAATGTAAAGACACTTAACCTGTTAATGTGAAGACATTTAACCTGTTAATGTGAAGACATTTAACCTGTTAATGTGAAGACATTTAACCTGTTAATGTAAAGACATTTAACCTGTTAATGTAAAGACATCACAGCCAGTTATGACTTAAACTGGTTAATTACATCCTTCCAATGATTGCTCAGTATGTACCCATCATCTCGGTTGAAAGTGTCTGTGTCTATAAATATGGATGGCTTCACAAACACATTTTGTTGATAGCCAGTGGGCTGGCAAAGTACCTTCGTCTTGGAGAAATCAATTTCATGCGAGCCAGCCACATTAAAACAATGATCAGCCACGGCCGAGGTATTGGTCTTGCCGTTTTTCAGATCTGCCTTGTGTTCACAAACCCGGTCTGAGACATGTCGCTTAGTTTCCCCAATGTAACTACTGCCACAGACAGCTTAGTTTGTAGACGCCGGGGTGTTGCATGTCAGAGATCACATCCTTCACAGATGGGATCAGATCACGAATTTTATGAACTGTGTTAAACCGAACCTGTATTTTGTGTTTGCTCTTGATTTTGGAAATATTTTTAGTGACTCCCACTATGTATGGCAAGGTGATGGGTTTGATTGGGTCCTCAGATGGTTCTTCGTCAACGGTTGGGGTGATGGCTTTATGGATTGTGTGGTCTGAATATCCATTCATCTTGAGGGCTTGCTGTACGTGCTTCCAGTTCACTGGCTAGGTGGTGACGGTCACAAATACATGGAGCTCTGTGGTGCAGAGTTTTGATGAGGTAATTCATCATTATTTTCGACTCACCGGTTTAACATTAACAGGTTAAACGCCTCACGACCTTACATTGACATGCTAATCTCTTACATTGACATGCTAATCTCTTACATTGACATGCTAATCTCTTACATTGACATGCTAATCTCTTACATTGACATGCTAATCTCTTACATTGACATGCTAATCTCTTACATTGACATGCTAATCTCTCACTTTAACATCACTCGCCCTGCCCACGCCGCTTATGACCCTTGGGCTACACACATTTCAAACCTTTAAAACATCCTGCCTCAGCAGCTTTCCCACTCTTTTTCTCCTGATGACGATTGCTTGTGTTGCTATAGACACGTCGTCGATTTTTATTTTCTTTGAACCATCTACGTGACTTTACCGGGAGACCCAAGAATAGGCGTGGCACGGACTAGAGAAGAGATGGAGTCATGTGGTACAGGCTAGAGAAGAGATGGAGTGATGTGGTACAGGAGGACGTGGAGCTGAGTGGACTTGCCGATGACCGGTACCAGCGGTGTCAAGATCGGCCTCAGTGGAGGAGGCTCGTGAAGGACGCTACTGGGCAGTTGGAGGCAGTCGCCCTCCAGCAACAACGGAGGGCGGAGGAGCGACGCTCACAACAACGAGCGGAGCGCCGGGTGGCTAAAGCACAGCAAGTTGGCACAGTAGGGGGCACAGGTGGTGCATCAGCCAGTCGTCTCGGCACCGCGTGGGTTGGTGAAGCGCGACGACAACTCGGCGCCCCTCAGAATGTTTCCACTTTATTAAAAGTCACGACAACCCACGTCACCCGCGGCGACGGGGACCACAACTTCCCGTCGCATCACCACGACGACGACAACGCTACGTCAANCCCCCCCCCGCCACCCCCCCCCCCCCCGCCACCCCCCCCGCTCCGTCACCTTCTGTCGCCACGGCGATCGGTCCCACCTCCCCGGCGACCGCCCTAGAAACCGGCCCGGCGACCGCCTCCTCTTCCTCCCCGACGACCGTCGCCGTGGTGGCGTGGCGGCGGCCCTGGCGACGACCCGGCGACGACCCGGCGACGACGACCCCATCTCGCCCCCACCCCGCCCCCGCCGGAGCCCCTCCCCCCGCCCCGCGGGCACCACGGCCGATCGGAGCCTCGTGGCCACCAGGCCGCGGCGCTTCTCCTCCGCCGGCGCTCATCGTCACGGCAACGGCGCTCGTCGTCGAGGAGGCGGCGCCGCTCGAGGGCGCGGAGGAGGCGGCGGCGCAGGCGTCGCTCCCGGCGACGCAGCTCGTCGCCTTGGCAACGGCGCTCCTCCGCCAGCGCCAGGAGGCGGCGCTCGTGGGCCTCGCGCTGCCGCTGCTCCTCGTCGCGACGCTGCAGCTCCACCTGGGGGGGGAGGGCAGGGGGGGGGGGAGCAGTTGAGTGGATAATTAAGTGAGCGATTGGGGGAGCAGTTGAGTGGTTGAGTGGATAATTAAGTGAGCGATTGGGGAGCAGTTGAGTGGTTGAGCGAGCAGTTGACAAGTTGAGTGAGCGGTTCATTGGGCAGTTGAGTGAGCGGGTGAGTGAGCGGGTGAGTGAGCGAGTGGCTGAGTGGTAAGTGAGTGAGTGGCTGAGTGAGTGAGTGGCTGAGTGAGTGGTTGAGTGAGTGAGTGAGTGAGTGGCTGAGTGAGTGCTTGAGTGAGCGGCTGAGTGAGTGGTTGAGTGGTGAGTGGCTGAGCGAGTGGCNGAGTGAGTGAGTGGCTGAGTGAGTGAGTGGCTGAGNGAGTGAGNGAGTGAGTGAGTGACTGAGTGAGNGGGTGAGTGACTGAGTGAGTGAGATTGTGGCTGGCTGAGTGAGATTGAGTGAGTGAGTGAGTGGCTGAGTGAGTGGTTGAGTGAGCGGCTGAGTGAGTGGCTGAGTGAGTGGCTGATGAGCGCTGAGTGAGCGGTTGAGTGAGTGACCGGCTGAGTAGGTGGCTGAGTGAGTGGCTGAGTGAATGAGTAGCTGAGTGAGTGGCTGAGTGAGTGGCTGGTGAGTGAGTGGTGAGTGAGCGGCTGAGTGACTGAGTGAGCGGCTGAGTGAGTGGCTGAGTGAGTGGCTGTGTGGCTGAGTGAGTGGCCGAGTGAGTGGCTGAGTGAGTGGCTGAGTGAGTGAGTGGCTGAGCGAGTGGCCGATTGAGTGAGTGGCTGAGTGAGTGAGTGGCTGAGTGACCGGCTGAGTGACCGGCTGAGTGAGTGGCTGATTGAGTGAGTGGCTGAGTGACTGAGTGANTGACTGATTGAGNGAGTGGCNGAGTGAGTGACTGAGTGAGTGACTGACTGAGTGAGTGGCTGAGTGACTGAGTGAGTGACTGAGTGGCTGAGTGAGTGGCTGAGTGAGTGAGTGGNTGAGTGTGTCAGTTAGTGAGTGGCTGAGTGAGNGGCTGAGTGACTGAGTGACTGAGCGAGTGGCTGAGCGAGTGAGTGAGTGGCTGAGTGACTGAGTGGCTGATGAGCGGCTGGGTGAGTGGGTGAGTGAGTGGCTGAGTGAGTGGCTGACTGACTGAGTGAGTGGCTGAGTGAGTGACTGACTGAGTGACTGAATGAGTGAGTGACTGACTGAGTGACTGAGTGAGTGGCCGAGTGAGTGAGTGGCTGAGTGACTGAGTGAGTGAGTGGCTGAGTGAGCGGCTGAGTGACTGACTGAGTGGCCGAGTGAGTGAGCGCCTGAGTGACTGACTGAGTGACTGAGTGAGTGACTGAGTGAGTGACTGAGTGACTGAGTGAGTGGGTGAGTGAGTGTGAGTGAGTGGCTGAGTGAGTGAGTGACTGACTGAGTGGCTGAGTGAGTGGCCGAGTGAGTGAGCGGCTGAGTGAGTGACTGAGTGACTGAGTGGCCCCCCACCTGCGCGCGTCCCAGCAGGTGGCGCAGCAGGCGCACGGCGTGAAGGCGCCGCTGGGCCAGCAGCAGCTGGCGCTCCTCCGCTTCACGCGCAGCAGGAGTCCGCGCTGCTGCTGCTGCTGCCGCCGGCGCTCCCGCCGCAGGCCGCGGCGCTGCGTGCGCAGCAGCTGGCGCTGGCGGCGGTCGCGCTCACGCTGCTCACGGCGCTCGCGGCGCAGACGCTCCTCCGCTACTCGGCGCAAGCTGCNGGGGGGGGGGGAGGGGTCGATCGTTACCTGGGGGTGTCCGGTCCACGTCGTCGTCATCATCATCATCATCGTCGTCACTATCATCGTCAGTGTCATCACCATCAGTCTCATGTCATCATCGTCATCACCGTCAGTGTCATCACCGTCAGTCTCATGTCATCATCGTCATCATCGTCATCATCGTCATCACCGTCAGTATTGTCGTCATCGTCGTCAGTGTCATCATCAGTGGTGGGGTCAGCGTCGTCACGATGGAGGCAGTGGTGGTAGTGGTGGTGGTTTTTGGTGGCAGTGGTGGTGGTGGCGGTTTTGGTGGCAGTGGTGGTAGCAGTGCGGCAGTGGTGGTGGCAGTGGTGGTGGTTTGGTGGCTGTGGTGGCTACGGTGGTGGCGGTGATGGCGTTGGTGGTGACAGTGGTGTTGGTGGTGGTGATGATGGTGTTGGTGGTGTTGATTGGTGTTGGTGGTGTTGGTGGTGGTGTTGGTGGTGGTGGTGTCAGTGGTGTTGGTGGTGGTGGTGTTGGTGGTGGTGGTGTTGGTGTTGGTGGTGACGGTGGTGGTGGTGTCGGTGGTGGTGTTGGTGTTGGTGTGGTGTTGGTGGTGACGGTGGTGACGGTGGTGGTGGTGTCGGTGGTGGTGTTGATGATGGTGTTGGTGGTGGTGTTGGTGGTGGTGTTGGTGGTGTTGGTGGTGACGGTGGCAGTGGTGACGGTGGTGTTGGTGTTGGTGGTGGTGTTGGTGGTGACGGTGGTGACGGTGGTGGTGGGTGGTGGTGGTGTCGGTGGTGGTGTGGTGGTGGTGACGGTGGTGGTGTCGGTGGTGGTGTTGGTNGCGGTGGTGACGGTGGTGGTGTCGGTGGTGGTGTCGGTTGGTGGTGTTGGTGGTGGTGTTGGTGTTGGTGGTGTCGGTAGTGGTGGTGGTGTTGGTGGTGGTGTTGGTGGTGTTGGTGGTGTTGGTGGTGGTGTCGTCGGTGGTGGTGGTGGTGGTGTCGGTGGTGATGTTGTTGTTGTTGTTGGTGGTGTGTTGTTGTTGTTGTTAGTGTTGGTGTTGTTGGTGTTGTTGTTGTTGTTGGTGGCTGTGTTACCCACCTTTCCTGCTGTGCGCTCTCCTGCTGCTGCTGCAGCAGCCGCTACTGGTGTTGTTGTTGTTGTTGTGGTGGTGTCAGTGTTGTTGTTGTTGTTGTTGCTACTCACCTCTCCTGCTGTGCGCTCTCCTGCTGCTGCTGCTGCAGGAGCCGCTACTGGTGGTGTCAGTGTTGGTGGTGTTGTTGTTGGTGTTGTTGTTGTTGTTGCTACCACCTCTCCTGCTGCGCGCTCTCCTGCTCCTGCTGCAGCAGGCGCTGCCGCTCCGCCTGCCGCTGCCGCTCCGCTTCGCGGATCTTCTGCCGCTCCGACTCGCGGCGGCGCACGCTGGCGTCACTCAGGTGCTTCGTCGTGTCAAAGGTCACCTGGCAGGGGGGGGCGGGGGGGGAGTCTCACTTCCAGGGGTCAAACTCCACCCCCTCGGAGATGTTGACTACCTCGCCTGGTACACAGGAGGTCGTGGGTTATATCCCAGACACTGAGAGATGTTGACTACCTCGCCTGGTACACAGGAGGTCGTGGGTTATATCCCAGACCCTGAGAGATGTTGACTACCTCGCCTGGTACACAGGAGGTCGTGGGTTCAATCCCAGACACTGAGAGATGTTGACTACCTCGCCTGGTACACAGGAGGTCGTGGGTTATATCCCAGACCCTGAGAGATGTTGACTACCTCGCCTGGTACACAGGAGGTCGTGGGTTCAATCCCAGACCTGAGATGTTGACTACCTCGCCTGGTACACAGGAGGTCGTGGGTTATATCCCAGACCCTGAGATGTTGACTACCTCGCCTGGTACACAGGAGGTCGTGGGTTCAATCCCAGACACTGAGATGTTGACTACCTCGCCTGGTACACAGGAGGTCGTGGGTTCAATCCCAGACACTGAGAGATGTTGACTACCTCGCCTGATACACAGGAGGTCGTGGGTTCAATCCCAGACACTGAGAGATGTTGACTACCTCGCCTGGTACACAGGAGGTCGTGGGTTCAAACCCAGACACTGAGAGATGTTGACTACCTCGCCTGGTACACAGGTCGTGGTTAGATCCCAACCCTGAGAGATGTTGACTACCTCGCCTGATACAAGGAGGTCGTGGNTTCAATCCCAGACACTGAGAATGTTGACTACCTCGCCTGGTACACAGGAGGTCGTGGCTTCAAACCCAGACACTGAGAGATGTTGACGACCTCGCCTGGTACACAGGAGGTCGTGGGTTCAATCACGGTGGCTAGGAGATGTTAACTACCTCGCCTGGTACACAGGAAGTCGTGGGTTCAATCCAGACCCTGAGAGATGTTAACTACCTCGCCTGATACACAGGAGGTCGTGGGTTCAATCCAGACCCTGAGAGATGTTGACTACCTCGCCTGGTACACAGGAGGTCTATGTGGAGTCTGCGTGTCTCTCTCATCATCATCACGGTGATGATNAGTTTACCGGCTGAGAGTTTACCGGCTGAGGAGTTTACCGGCTGAGGAGTTACCGCTGAGGAGGTGCCCGGCTGCCCCCGTGCTCACCTTGATGTTGCAGGCCAGGGCCTTGCCTCCTGCCGTGTGCATGAGCTTCACTCCACGCAGGGCGCCATCGCTCGCTCAAAGTCGCAGTACTGCCGTACTGGACGTACGCCTGCAAGCACGCGCGCAACCGCGTGAGTGTAAAGAAGAGTGAGTGAGTGAGTTGGTGGATGGGTGGGTGTGTGCGAGTGCGCGTGGGTGAGCGTGGGAGTGAGTGGGTGATCGGTGAGTGAGTGAGCGGGCGGGTGAGTGCGTATGCAGGCGGGTGGGCAAGTGTGCGCGTGAGCGGGTGGGTGGGTGAGTGCGGGTGGGTGAGTGAGCGGGTGGGTGAGTGAGTGGGTGAGTGAGCCAGCGGGTGGGTGAGTGAGTGGGTGAGTGAGCGGGTGGGTGGGTGAGGAAGTGGGTAGGTGAGTGAGTGAGTGGATGGGTGAGTGAGCAGGTGGGTGAGTGAGCGGGTGGGTGAGTGAGCAGGTGGGTGGGTNAGAGTGAGTGAGCCAGCGGGTGGGTGAGTGAGCGGGTGGGTGAGTGGGTGGGGTATCGGTTGAGCGGGTNGGGTGCGTGAGCGAGCGGGCGGGAGGTTGAGTCGGTGGGTGGGTGGGTGGGCGAGTGAACGAGGGGGTGGGTGAGTGTGAGTGAGTGGGTGAGTAAGCGGTTGGGTGGGTGAGTGAGCGAGCGAGCGAGTGTAAGTGAGCGCGTGAGTGAGCGGGTGGGTGAGTGCGTGGGTGAGCAGGTGGGTGGGTGAGTGAGTGGTGGGTGAGTGAGTGAGTGTGAGGGTGGGTGGGTGAGTGTGAGTGAGCATGTGGGTGGGTCAGCGGGTGAGTGAGTGAGCGGGCGGGTGAGCGAGCGCGAGTGAGTGGGTGAGTGAGTGAGCGAGCGAGTGAGTGAGTGCGAGCGCTGAGTGAGTGGTGCATGAGTGAGTGAGTGAGTGCATGAGTGGAGTGAGTGAGCGAGTGAGTGAGCGGTGAGCGAGCGAGTGGAGAGTGGTGGTGAGTGAGCGGTGAGCGAGTGAGTGAGCGAGTGGTGAGCGAGCAGGTGAGTGACTGAGCGGTGAGTGAGTGGGCGAGTGTGTGAGTGAGCGGGTGAGTGAGCGAGTGAGTGAGTCAGTGAGTGAGNGCATGAGCGGGAGAGTGAGTGAGCGAGTGGTCGGGTGAGCGAGCGAGTNATTCGAGGGTGGAGTGAGCGAGTGAGTGGTGAGTGAGTGAGTGAGTGAGTGGTGAGCGAGTGCGTGAGCGAGCGGGTGGGTGGGTGANTGTGAGCGAGGAGTGGGTGGTTGTGCGTGAGCGGGTGGNTGTGAGTGAGTGGGTGGGTGAGCGANCGGTATAAGGGTGAGTGTGAGTGAGTGAGCGAGTGCGTGNGCGNGTGAGTGAGTGGAGAGTGTGAGTGANTGAGCGAGCGGGCACCTGGAAGTGAAGTCTCCCGCCGTACCCAAGGAGTGGAACTCCTTGCCGGAGAGGCGCCGCTCCACCTCCTCGCGGTGCGGGTCCAGGCACGGCACGTCCGCGGCTCGCACCGCCCCGAACACGGAGAGCGCACGGCGCAGCACAGCCTCGCTTGGGCGGTCAGCTACACAGAGAGAGAGAGAGACACTCACTCACCACTCACNCACTGATCCANCCANACNATCAAAACCCCACTCACCAGCCACCACNCNACTTGCTCACTCACCCCCACCCACACAAATTAACACCACTNACCACCTCTCTCACACCCATCACTCACTCATCNCATCACCACNCACTCCACTCACCACCTACCCACCCACTCACCCACTCACCACCCACTCACCACCCACCCACTCACCCACTCACTCACGCACTCACCCACCCATTCACTCACTCACTCACCCACTCACTAGCTCACGCACTCACTCACTCACTCACCCACTCACTCACTCACTCACTCACTCACTCACCCGCCCACCACTCACTCACTCACTCGCTCACTCAGACACGCACTCACTCACCCACTCACTCACTCACCCACTCACTTACTCACGCACTCGCTCACTCACGCACTCACTCACTCACCCACTCACTCACTCACCGCCCCGAACACGGAGAGCGCACGGCGCAGCACAGCTCACTCGGGCGGTCGGCTACACGCAGAGAGAGAGAGAGTGACGCTCACTCACTCACTCACCGCTGGTGGTGGTGGCGGTGGTGACGGTGTTGGTGGTGACGTTGGTGTTGGTGAAGGTGGTGGTGGTGGTGACGGTGGTGGTGGTGACGGTGGTGGTGTTGGTGGTGGTGGTGTTGTTGTTGTTGGTGTTGTTGATGGTGTTGTTGGTGGTGTTGGTGGACTCACGGTCGGCTGCGCCGGGCTCTGCGAACCACCTGCAGGGCAGGCCTTGCAGGTGGAGTGTGCTGGGCGCTCGCCCGCCACCGCTCGTCCATGTCGCTCGCCCCGCGGAAGAACGACTCCCAGTCGGGACGCGTCGGGAAGTCGTCCCTCGCAGCGGACGCTCGCACCTGGGGGGGGGGGGGGGGTGACGTCACGTGGTGGGGGGTGTGTGGGGTGGGGGTGAGTGTGGGGGTGAGTGTAGGGTGTGTGTGTGTCTGTGTGTGTAGGTGTGTGTTTGTGTGTGTGTGTGTGTCTGTGTGTGTCTGTGTGTGTGTGTGTCTGTGTGTGTGTGTCTCTGTGTGTGTGTGTGTCTCTGTGTGTGTGTGTACCTTGAGTGTCTCTGTGAAGCCGCTGAGCTTGATGTTCTTGCCGTCGATGCGCGAGGCGAGTGCGTGGACGGCGGCGCGAGTCTCCACCTCGCCCTCGAAGCGCAGCACCTCCAGCGAGCTCTTGGCGACGCGCAGCACCGAGAAGTCGTCGGGCAGAGCCATCGCCTTGAGCCTTTCCATCACCTACACACAGAGATACGCACACACACACAGAGACACATGCAGACACACCCACACACAGACACACACACACGCAGACACACAGACACACACACACGCAGACACACAGACACGCAGACACACNGACACACACACGCAGAGACATACAGCACACTTAGACACGCACACACTTAGCCACACACNGNCACACGAAGACACACACACAACTTAGACACACGCAGCACACCACACCGCAGACACACAGACACGCAGTACACACAGACAAGACACGCAGACAACACACGACAGACACACTTAGACACAGACACATTAGACACAACACACTTAGCACGCACACACTTAGACACGCACACACTTAGNCACGCACACAGCAGAGACACGCACAGACACACAGAACATACACACGCACACACAGACACACACACACAGACACACACACAGACACACACACACAGACACACAGACACACGAGACACACAGACACACGCAGACACACACGTGAGCAGACACACACACAGNCACACACACAGACACACGCACACACACACTGACAACACGNACACACACCACAACACACGCACACACAGACACAAGACAAAGATCCCCCGTATAGCCTTAACAGGCTGTTGGAGCACCTATGAAGGCGAGCACACGAGGGGGGTGGGTGGCCAGCACCACGCCGGCCGCCTTTGTCTCCCGGTGGCACTCATTTCAGGCTGAGTCGACCTAGGGGAGGCTCAGGACCGGTTCAGATAATCGTCACTGGTGTTTGCCGTGAGCAGGAATCGAACCCGGGTCGCCGGGTTAGCGCAGCGCGCTAACCGCTACACTACCGCTCCCCCCACACACACACACAGACACACACACACACAGTCACACTCAACAACAACAACCGCCATTTGCCACTAAGTGGCGGCCACATCACCACGACGCTTGTGCCAGGCTAAGTGCACCTTGAGGCCATGTGAAGTGTCGAACGCCCGCTGACAGGAGGTCACNGGGCAGACCCAGCAGGTGCCACGGGTCGACTGACTGAGATGACCGAGATGACTGGCTGATGCACCACCTGTGCCCCTACTGTGCCAACTTGCTGTGCTTTAGCCACCCGGCGCTCCGCTCGTTGTTGTGAGCATCGCTCCTCCGCCCTCCGTTATTGTTGGAGGGCGACTGCCTCCAACTGCCCAGTAGCGTCCTTCACGAGCCTCCTCCACAGAGGCCGATCTTGACACCGCTGGTGCCAGTCATCAGCAAGTCCACTCAGTTCCACATCCTCCTGTACAGCATCACTCCATCTCTTCTTTAGCTCGTGCCGCGCCCGTTTAGCCTCCTCGACCTGGCCAAACGCAGCCTTGCCTGCCGGACGAGCTCACCGATGGGATTTTTCCCAGATCTTTAAAGGATTTGTGAGCCTCCTCACACAATCCAGCCTGGTTAAACCCAGGATGGATCGTAGGCAGGCCAGCCTAAATGTTTTCTAACCGGCGAAGATGTTCCATTAGGGGGGTTCACGTTTCGCAAGCGTAGAGAAGGGAGGGAATGACCGTGGCAGAGAAGACCTGAAGCTTCGTGCGGAGCGACAGACACACACACAGAGACCCACCTCCCAGTTGGAGATGACCTGCCCGGGCGTCTTGAGGTGCGGCAGTGACACCACCACCAGTACACACACACACAGACACACACACACAGACACACACACACACACACACACACACCCACACACACACACAGACACACACACCCACAGACACACACAGACACACACACACCCACCTCCCAGTTGGAGATGACCTGCCCGGTGTCTTGAGGTGCGGCAGTGACACCACCACCAGCCACACACAGACACACACACAGACACACACACAGACACACAGACACACACNACACACACACAGACACACACACAGACACACACACAGACACACACACAGACACACACACACACACACTCACCTCCCAGTTGGAGATGACCTGCCCGGCGTCTTGAGATGCGGCAGTGACACCACCACCAGACACACACACAGACACACACAGATACACACACACACACACACAGATACACACACACAGACACACACCCACACAGACACACACACACCACACACAGACACACACACAGACAGACACACACAGACACACACAGACACACACACACACCCACACAGACCACACAGACACACACACAGACACACACACACACACAGAGAGACCCACCTCCCAGTTGGAGATGACCTGCCCGGGCGTCTTGAGGTGCGGCAGTGACACGACCACCAGACACACACACACAAACACACACACACAGACACACACACAGACACACACCCACCTCCCAGTTGGAGATGACCTGCCCGGGCGTCTTGAGGTGCGGCAGTGACACCACCACCACGATGCGCCCACGGGCTTCAGGAAGAGTCCCAGCTCGGGGCACAGCGACACGGCCTCCGACGTGTCGGCCACGGGGGCCGCTCCCGAGCACGCCATGACGGCCTCACCACCACCACCAGCACAACCAGCAGCAGCAGCACCACCACCACCAGCAGCACCACCACCACCAGCACCACAACCAACTTGCTCCTCCCGACTGCCGACACAGACACGGCGACAAGCAAGGAGGCAGCGGCCTCCGTCAGCTGACATCATCATCAACGTCATCATCAACATCATCGTCTTCATCATCGTTATCATCGTCATCATCGTCATCATTATCGTCATCAACGTCATCATCATCGTCATCGTTATCATCGTCATCATCATCGTCATCAACGTCATCATCAATGTCATCACCATCGTCATCATCACCATCATCATCATCGTCGTCGTCATCATCATCGTCGTCATCATCATCGTCATCATCATCGTCGTCATCATCATCGTCATCATCATCGTCGTCATCATCATCGTCATCATCTCGTCATCAACGTCATCATCATCGTCATCACCCACTCACCCACCCAGCCATCANTCACCCACCTACTCACCACCACTCATCTCACCCACCATCACCCACTCACCACCCACCGTCAAACACCCTCNTCATCATCACCAACCACTCATACCCATCACCACCACATCACCACCCATCANTCATCATCACCCACTCACTCACCCACCCAACTCACTCAATCCCTCACCCACTCACCCACCCACTCACTCACCCACTCACCCAGCCACTCCTCACTACTCACCCCCCACCCACTCATCACCACCCACTCCTCACTCATCACTCACTCACCACTCACCCACCCACCCACCCACTCACTCACCCACTACACTCACCCACCACTCACCCACCCACTNACACCACTCACCCACTCACCCCCCACCGACTCACCCTAAACACCCACTCACTCACTACCCACTACACACCACCCACTCACTCACTCACTCACCACTCACACACTCACCCACCCACCCACCCACCACCACTACACCNCTCACCACTCACCACCCACCACTACACCCACTCACCAACCCACCACTCACTCACTCACCACCTACCCACTCACTCACTCACCACCCACTCACTCACCACTAGTCACTCACTCACTCACTCACACTACCCACCCACTCACTCACCCACTCACTCACCACACTCACTCACTCACCCACCCACTCACCACCCACCCACTACACCCAACCACCCACCCACTACACTCACCACTCACTACACCCACCCACCACTCACTCCCCCACCCACTACACCACTACCCACACTCACTCACCCACTCACCCACCCACCACTCACTCACCCACTCACCCACCCACTACACTCACTNACCCACCACTCACCCACTCACCACCCACCGACTCACCCAAACACCCACTCACTNACTNACTCACCCACTACTNACTCACCCACTCACCACCCACTCACTNACACACTCACTACACCACTCACCACTCACTCACTCACCCCCACCACTACACTNACCCACTCACCCACTCACCCACCCACTCACTCACTCACTAACCCACCACTCACTTCACTCACCCACCCACCACCCACTCACTCACCACCCACCCACTCACTCACTNAGTCACTCACTCACTCACTCACTACACCACCCACCCACTCACTACACCCACTCACTNACCCAGCCACTCACTNACCCACCACCCACTCACTCACCACTCACCCACTCACCCACCCACCACCCACTCACTCACCCACCCACTCACTCACTCACCACACACTACCCTCCACTACACCCACCCACTCACCACCCACTCACTCACCCACCCACTNACTAACTCACCCACCCACTCACTNACTTACCCACCCACTCACCACTNATCCACCCACCAACAAACCCTACCCACTTACTCANCCACCACTNACTNACCCACTCACTNACTCACCCACCCACCCACCCACTCACTCACTACATAACCACCCACACACTACACCCACACACTNACCACCACTCACCCACTACACTACACCCACAAACCCACTCACCCACTCACCCACCCACTCACCCACCACTCACTCACCACAAACCCACTACACCACTAACTCACCCACCCACTCACTCACTCACNACCACAAAACCACCCACACACTNACCCACCCACTCACCCACCCACTCACTCACCCACCACTCCCCACATACCCACACACACGCACTCACCCACACACTCACCCACCCACCCACTCATTCACCCACTCACTCACCCACCCACTCACCCACCCACCCACCCACTCACCCACCCACGCACCCACTCACCCAACCACCCAATCACTCACCCATACATCCACACACACACGCATTCACGCACCCCCCACTCACTCATCCACCCACTCACTCACCCACTCACTCACTCACTCACCCACCCACTCACTCACCCACTAACCACCCACACACTCACCCACACACTCACCCACCCACTCACCCACTCACTCACCCAGAAACCCACTCACCCACTCACCCACCCACTCACCCACTCACTCACTCACCCACAAAACCACCACACACTCACCCACTCACTCACCCATTCACTCACCCACTTACCCACACACCCACTTACCCACACACTCACCCACCACTCACCACCCACACACCACTCACCCACACATCACTCACCCACCACCACCACCTCACTCACTCACCCTCACACTCACCCACTCACTCACCCACTCACTCACCCACCCAAGCCCCACTCACCCACCCTCACCCAACCACCCAATCACCCACACATCCACACACACACGCATTCACGCACCCACTGAACCAGCCACTCACTCACTCACTCACCCACTCACTCACCCACTCAACCAGCCAGTCACTCACTCACCCACTCACTCACCCAGCCACTCACTCACTCATCCACTCACTCACTCACCCACCCACTCATGCTATCACCCGCGCACTCACCTTACCCCCCCTCAATTAGTCACCCACTTGGTCTACTCCACCACCCCCACGTGACTCACCCACTTGGTCTACTCCACCACCCCACGTGACTCTCCCACTTGGTCTACTCCACCACCCCCACGCGACTCACCCACTTGGTCTACTCCACCACCCCCACGCGACTCACCCCTTGGTCTACTCCACCACCCCCACGTGACTCACCCACTTGGTCTACTCAACCACCCCCACGCGACTCACCCACTTGGTCTACTCCACCACCCCCACGTCAGTCACCCACTTGGTCTACTCCCACCCCCACGTGAGTCACCCACTTGGTCTACTCCACCACCCCCACGTGAGTCACCCACTTGGTCTACTCCACCACCCCACATGACTCACCCACTTGGTCACTCCACCACCCCACGTGAGTCTCCCACTTGGTCTACTCCACCACCCCCACGTGAGTCTCCCACTTGGTCTACTCCACCACCCCCACGTGAGTCACCCACTTGGTCTACTACCACCCCCACGTAGTCTCCCACTGGTCTACTCCACCACCCCCACATGACTCACCCACTTGGTCTACTCCACCACCCCACGTGAGTCACCCACTTGGTCTACTCACCACCCCCACGTGAGTCACCACTTGGTCTACTCCACCACCCCCACGTGAGTCACCCACTTGGTCTACTCCACCACCCCCACGTGAGTCACCCACTTGGTCTACTCCACCACCCCCACGTGAGTCTCCCACTTGGTCTACTCCACCACCCCCACGTGACTCACCCACTTGGTCTACTCCACCACCCCCACGTGAGTCACCCACTTGGTCTACTCCACCACCCCCACGTGAGTCACCCACTTGGTCTACTCCACCACCCCCACGTGAGTCTCCACTTGGTCTACTCCACCACCCCACGTGAGTCACCCACTTGGTCTACTCCACCACCCCCACGTGAGTCACCCACTTGGTCTACTCCACCACCCCCACGTGAGTCACCCACTTGGTCTACTCCACCACCCCACGTGAGTCTCCACTTGGTCTACTCCACCACCCCCACGTGACTCACCCACTTGGTCTACTCCACCACCCCCACGTGAGTCACCCACTTGGTCTACTCCACCACCCCCACGTGAGTCACCCACTTGGTCTACTCCACCACCCCACGTGAGTCACCCACTTGGTCTACTCCACCACCCCACGTGAGTCTCCCACTTGGTCTACTCCACCACCCCACGTGAGTCACCCACTTGGTCTACTCCACCAACCCCACGTGAGTCTCCCACTTGGTCTACTCCACCACCCCCACGTGAGTCACCCACTTGGTCTACTCCACCACCCCCACGGAGTCACCCACTTGGTCTACTCCACCACCCCCACGTGAGTCACCCACTTGGTCTACTCCACCAACCCCACGTGAGTCTCCCACTTGGTCTACTCCACCACCCCACGTGAGTCTCCCACTTGGTCTACTCCACCACCCCCACGTGAGTCACCCACTTGGTCTACTCCACCACCCCCACGTGAGTCACCCACTTGGTCTACTCCACCAACCCCACGTGAGTCACCCACTTGTCTACTCCACCACCCCCACGTGAGTCACCCACTTGGTCTACTCCACCACCCCCACGTGAGTCACCCACTTGGTCTACTCCACCACCCCCACGTGAGTCACCCACTTGGTCTACTCAACCACCCCCACGTGAGTCACCCACTTGGTCTACTCCACCACCCCCACGTGAGTCACCCACTTGGTCTACTCCACCACCCCACGTGAGTCACCCACTTGGTCTACTCCACCACCCCCACGTGAGTCTCCCACTTGGTCTACTCCACCACCCCACGTGAGTCACCCACTTGGTCTACTCCACCACCCCCACGTGAGTCACCACTTGGTCTACTCCACCACCCCACGTGAGTCACCCTTGGTCTACTCCACCACCCCCACGTGAGTCACCCACTTGGTCTACTCCACCACCCCCACGTGAGTCACCCACTTGGTCTACTCCACCACCCCCACGTGAGTCACCCACTTGGTCTACTCCACCACCCCCACGTGAGTCACCCACTTGGTCTACTCCACCACCCCCACGTGAGTCACCCACTTGGTCTACTCCACCACCCCCACGTGAGTCACCCACTTGTCTACTCCACCACCCCCACGTGAGTCACCCACTTGTCTACTCCCCACCCCCACGTGAGTCACCCACTTGGTCTACTCCACCACCCCCACGTGAGTCACCCACTTGGTCTACTCCACCACCCCACGTGAGTCACCCACTTGGTCTACTCCACCACCCCACGTGAGTCACCCACTTGGTCTACTCCACCACCCCCACGTGAGTCACCCACTTGGTCTACTCCACCACCCCCACGTGAGTCACCCACTTGGTCTACTCCACCACCCCCACGTGAGTCACCCACTTGGTCTACTCCACCACCCCCACGTGAGTCACCACTTGGTCTACTCCACCACCCCCGTGAGTCACCCACTTGGTCTACTCCACCACCCCCACGTGAGTCACCCACTTGGTCTACTCCACCACCCCCACGTGAGTCACCCACTTGGTCTACTCCACCACCCCCACGTGAGTCACCCACTTGGTCTACTCCACCACCCCACGTGAGTCACCCACTTGGTCTACTCCACCACCCCCACGTGAGTCACCCACTTGGTCTACTCCACCACCCCACGTGAGTCACCCACTTGGTCTACTCCACCACCCCCACGTGAGTCACCCATTGGTCTACTCCACCACCCCACGTGAGTCACCCACTTGGTCTACTCCACCACCCCCACGTGAGTCACCCACTTGGTCTACTCCACCACCCCCACGTGAGTCACCCACTTGGTCTACTCCACCACCCCACGTGAGTCACCCACTTGGTCTACTCCACCACCCCCACGTGAGTCACCCACTTGGTCTACTCCACCACCCCCACGTGAGTCACCCACTTGGTTACTCCACCACCCCACGTGAGTCACCCACTTGGTCTACTCCACCACCCCCACGTGAGTCACCCACTTGGTCTACTCCACCACCCCACGTGAGTCACCCACTTGGTCTACTCCACCACCCCCACGTGAGTCACCCACTTGGACTGCTCCACCCCCCCCCCACGTGACCCTCCCACGTGATCTCGGCCGCCCATTCACAGCGGACCTCCGGCATCTTCTAGAAGTGTCGACGTTTCAACCTCCCCCCCTTCCTCAGGCGTCCGCCGCCCCCCAAACCGAACACGAGCCCCCCCCCGCCCCCCGAGGTACTCATCCAGCAGTGGAGACGTCCCCCCCCTCCCCTCGCGAACTCACCACGCTGAGGCCTGCTAGTCGAGCTCGAGTCGTGTGGAGGCCGTTTGACCATACTTCACCTATTAGTGTAGTGTAGTAGTGTGTGTGTGTTGTAGTGTGTGTGTAGTGTGTGTGTGTAGTGTACCGTGTAGTGTGTGTAGTGGTGTGTATAGTAGTGTAGTGTGTGTAGTGTGTGTAGTGTAGTAGTGTAGTGTTTAGTAGTGTATAGTAGTGTAGTGTGTATAGTAGTTAGTGTGTAGTAGTGTATATAGTGGTGTAGTGTAGTGTGTGTCGTGTAGTGTAGTGGTTTAGTGTGTGTAGTGTGTGTAGTGTAGCGTGTAGTGTGCGTGTGTAGCGTGTAGTGTAGTAGTGTATAGTAGTGTAGCGTGTAGTGTATAGTAGTGTGTGTCGTGTAGTGTGTGTAGTAGTGTGTGTTGTAGTGTAGTGTGTAGTGTAGTGTGTATTGTATAGTAGTGTGTGAGTGTAGTGTAGCCTGTAGTGTGTATAGTGTAGCGTGTAGTGTAGTAGTGTGTGTGTAGTGTAGCGTGTAGTGTAGTAGTGTGTGTAGTAGTGTGTAGTAGTGTAGCGTGTAGTGTGTGTAGTGTAGTGTAGTGTGTATAGTGGTGTAGTGTAGTGTGTGTAGTGTAGTGTAGCGTAGTAGTGTAGTAGTGTGTGTAGCGTAGTAATGTATAGTAGTGTAGCGTGTAGTGTGTGTAGTGTGTGTATAGTGGTGTAGTAGTGTGTGTAGCGTAGTAATGTATAGTAGTGTAGTGTGTGTAGTGTGCATAGTAGTGTAGTGTAGTAGTGTAGTGTGTATAGTAGTATAGTGTGTATAGTAGTGTAGTGTATAGTGTAGTGTGTATGTGTAGTGTGTATAGTGTGTAGTGTAGTGTAGTGTGTATAGTGTGTAGTGGTGTAGTGGTATAGTGTGTGTAGCGTGTAGTGTAGTGTATAGTAGTGTAGCGTGTAGTATAGTAGTGTAGTGTAGTAGGGTGTGTAGTAGTGTAGCGTGTAGTGTGTGTAGCGTGTAGTGTGTAGTGTGTGTAGTGGTGTAGTGTGTGTAGTAGTAGTGTGTGTAGTGGTGTAGTGTGTATAGTGTGTGTAGTGTGTGTATAGTGGTGTAGTGTGTATAGTGGTGTAGTGTGTATAGTGGTGTAGTGTGTATAGTGGTGTCGTGGTGTAGTGGTGTAGTGGTGTAGTGTGTATAGTGGTGTAGTGTATGTAGTGGTGTAGTGTGTGTAGTGTGTATAGTGGTGTAGTGTGTATAGTAGTGTAGTGTGTGTAGTGGTGTAGTGTGTATAGTGGGGTAGTGTGTATAGTGGTGTAGTGTGTATAGTGTGTGTATAGTGGTGTAGTTTGTGTAGTAGTGTGTATAGTAGTGTAGTGTGTATAGTAGTGTGTATAGTGGTGTAGCGTGTAAATGTTGTGGATTCACTCCTCATCACACCGGTGAGGGCTAAAGTAGCGAACTATTTTGTCTTTTGTCAACGTGACACATTTTTTACTGATCTGCCGTGTCGGGTGGTTGAGGGTTGCGACGCATTTTATACATAACGCGATTTCAGCCCAAAGCCTTCATAATGGATGATGATGATGATGGCGATGATTATGACGATGATGATGACGATGATTATGACGATGATGACGACGATGATGATGATGATGACGACGACGATGATGACGATGATGATGACGACGACGATGATGATGACGATGACGATGATGATGAT
>WFAB01001952.1:0-69958 GCA_018977245.1 Lethenteron camtschaticum
ATCACCAATATTACCACCACCACATCACCATCATACCATCATCACCATCACCACCACCACCATTATCAGCGAGCGAGACGTGGGTGTCTGTGTGTGGGGCTCCACCGTTCACTTCAGACGCGACGACTCTGCGCGCGCGTGAACTCTCCCTAAGTGACGCCGAGTGGAGCAGACGCCTCGACACGCCGTCTGAGACCGCCTTGCGAACACAACACCACCACCAATATCACCACCACCACCACCAACACAATAACCACCACCACAAAACAACAACCACAACCACCACCAATATCACTACCATCACCACCCAACAACAACAACAACCACCATCACCAATATCACTCCCATCACCACCATCACCACCACCACCATCACCAATATAACTACCATCACCACCACCCACACCACCAATATCACCACCATCACCACCACCACCAATATCACTCCCATCACCAATATGACTCCCATCACCATCACCAATATCACTACCGTCACCACCACCAACAACAACAACAACCACCACAACCACCACACCACCACCCCAACACCACCACTCGCACCGCCACACGATGTGGTCATGGCGCTGAACGCTGGGTCGCCCTAACAGCGGTGGTGGCGCTGGGCTAAGTCATCACTGCATCGCGCGCTTTTAGATGTGCTATACACTACACTATACACTACACTATACACTACACTACTACACTATACACTACACTATACACTACACTATACACTACACTACACACTACACTATACACTACACTACACACTACACTATACACTACACTATACACTACACACTGCACTACTATACACTACACTATACACTACACACTGCACTACTATACACTACACTATACACTACACTATACACTACACTATACACTACACTATACACTACACTATAACTACACACTGTACTACACTATACACTACACTATACACTACACTATACACTACACACTGCACTACGCTATACACTACACTATACTACGCTATACACTACACTATACACTACACTATACACTATACACTACATACTATACACTACACTATACACTACACTATACACTACACACTGCACTACGCTATACACTACACTATACACTACGCTATACACTACACTATACACTACACTATACACTACACACTGCACTACTATACACTACACTATACACTACACTATACACTACACTATACACCACACTATACTACACTATACACTACACTATACACTACACTACACTACACTATACACTACACACTGGACTACGCTATACACTACACTATACACTACACTATACACTACACTACACTATACACTACACTATACACTACACTACTACACTATACACCACTATACACTACTACTATACACTACACTACTATACACTACACTATACACTACAATACTACTACACTACTATACACTACACACTATACACTACACTATAATCTACACTATACACTACACTATACACTACACTACACTATACACTACACTATACACTACACACTGCACTACGCTATACACTACACTATACACTACACTACTACACTATACACTACTCTATAATCTACACTATACACTACTCTATAATCTCTATAATCTACTCTATACGCTAAATTAAAATAACAATTTGCGTCCTTAGCTATGATTAAGGATTTTTTTTTTCAACAGTTACAAACAAAAAATAACCTCATTATCAGCCCGTGTCAGCAAATACCCAGAGATTCATCGATACAAACAACGCATTAAAATTTAGCAGCAGCAGCTAATGCACAGATAAAAGTGACCCGTGTAGCCTGCATACCGCTGATGGGGCAAGTGCTTTTAGCCAGCGTCATCAGCAGGGTGGGTGGCCAGCAAACACGCCCGGCCGCCTTTGTCTTTCCGATGTTTACTACACACACCGCTACACCAGCTACTCGTTTGAGGTTGAGTCGACCTAGGGGAAGCCCAGCACCGGCTCAGTCACCCGGTGACCGTGAGCTGGTTGGCCGGGCTCGTGACGTAATGCGCTAACCGCTGCGCCACCGCTCCCCCATTATTTATTTATATAAGATAAAGATCCCCCGTGTAACCTTAACAGACTGTAGGGCAAGTGCTGTTAGCGAGTAGCACCTATAAAGGCCGGCACGGCACACGAGGGGGTGGCCAGCACCACGCCCGGCCTCCTGTGTCTCCCTAACGACGATATTTACACATCATACCAGGTACTCATTTCAGGCTGAGTCGACCTAGGGAGGCCCAGGACCGGTTCAGATAATCGTCACTGGTGTTGGCCGTGAGAATCGAACCCGTTCATAGCGCAGCGCACTAACCGCTGCACCACCGCTCCCACACACACACATACTCTTTGTTTTTTTCGGTAAAGTCACGTTGGTAAAAAATTAAAAAAGTTATAAAAGTAATAATGGAAATAAAATAAAATATTTTATTTTATTTTATAATAAAATAAAGTAACAATGGAAAATACTTTTATTTTATTTCCATTATTACTTTTATTAACTTAAAATTTAAATTTTTACCTACGTGACTTTACGGGAAAAACCTAAGAGTATGAATCCTTGCAGTCACGAAAGCTTCTAATCTAGAATACACACACATACCAAAGACAAAGCCATTGATCCTCCCGGGTATAGCCTGCAGCAGACTGATGGGGCAAGGGGCTGTTAGCGAGCGCCTGTGAAGGCCGAGACACAGCACACGAGGGGTGCATCACGTGACCGCTTGCTCGTGGTCACGTGACGCACTTCAACCAATCAGTGCCGCGTTAATCACAGAATGACAGAACGACAGAGCTGGGTGTTTATATATATGTGTGTGTATTGTTGTTGTTGTTTTGTCGCAGTCGTGGTGGTGTTGGTAAAGTGCTCCATTCAGTGAAGTGGATTTGTCGTGACCGTGGTGATGAATTGATGTTGAGGGTGTGGTAGGGGGTAGAGAGGAAAGCGAAGATAAAACCACTCGAGGGAGCTGGTAGCAACGTCGGTTGCTCGCTCAATGGCCTACAGGGTCAACGGCGGCGTGGTGTATTCCGCAAATATGCCCGACTGTGAGGGCGGGCACAAGCCGGCGTGAGTAGGTTAAACGTTGAGTTTTATAAGGGCACCACGGGGTGACCAGCCCTCCCCACCCAGCCCCACCCTCCCACCCCCACCCACCCCACCCTCCCACCCAGCCCTCCCCACCCTCCCCACCTAGCCCCACCCCTCCACCCAGCCCACCCTCCCCACCCAGCCCTCCCCACCNCTCCACCCAGCCCCTCCCCTCCCACCCAGCCCCACCCTCCCACCCAGCCCCTCCACACCCTCCCACCCAGCCCTCCCACCCTCCCCCATCCCCTCCCTACCCGCCCACCCTCCCCTTCCCACCCAGCCCTNCCCACCCAGCCCCACCCTCCCACCCAGCCCTCCCACCCAGCCCTCCCACCCTCCCACCCTCCCCTTCCACCCAGCCCCTCCCCACCAGCCCCACCCTCCCACCCAGCCCTCCCACCCAGCCCTCCCCACCCTCCCACCCTCCCACCCTCCCCTTCCACCCAGCCCTCCCCACCCAGCCCCACCCAGCCCTTCCCCACCCTCCCCACCCAGCCCCTCCCCACCCTCCCTCCCACCCTCCCCACCCTCCCCTCCTCACCCTCCTCACCCTCCCCACCCTCCCCTTCCCACCCAGCCCCTCCCACCCAGCCCACCCAGCCCTCCCCACCCTCCCCACCCAGCCCCTCCCCACCCAGCCCCTCCCCACCCTCCCCACCCTCCCCTCCTCACCCTCCCCACCCTCCCCTCCCTACCCAACCCTCCCCACCCAGCCCCTCCTCACCCTCCCCACCCAGCCCCTCCCTCTCCACCCAGCCCCTCCCTGCACGCCGGACGGACGGACACAAGAATCCCCTGTGGGCTGGTGTAACCAGGAGGTTGCTACCAGTAGAAGTGGTTTTAATAGGTCGGGCTAATGGGGTGGTCTTCTACTAATTAATCGCGACGCCGCCTAATACGTTGATCGCATTGCATTTCTCGGGGAAAATGTAATCCAGCGCATAATCTGTTTTAATTACCGACTAATGAGGAGTAATGGCTGCTACGTTGATATCCGCCACTGAACGTGAGCTTCCGTTTGATGTTGTTGTTGTGGTGGTGGTGATGTTGTTGTTGTTGTAGTAGCAGCAGTAGCAGCAGCAGTAGCAGCAGTAGCAGCAGCAGTAGCAGCAGCAGTAGCAGCAGGAGCAGCAGCAGTAGCAGCAGTAGTAGTAGCAGCAGCAACAGTAGCAGCAGCAGCAGGAGCAAAAGCAGCAGCAGGAGCAGCAGTAGCAGCAGTAGTAGCAGCAGCAGGAGCAGGAGCAGAAGCAGCAGCAGCAGTAGCAGCAGTAGTAGTAGCAGCAGCAGTAGTAGCAGTAGCAGCAGCAGTAGCAGCAGTAGTAGCAGTAGCAGCAGCTACAGTAGCAGCAGCAGCAGTAGTAGCAGCAGCAGTAGTAGCAGTAGCAGCAGCAGTAGCAGCAGTAGTAGCAGTAGCAGCAGCAGTAGTAGTAGCAGTAGTAGCAGCAGTAGAAGCAGCAGTAGTAGCAGCAGCAGTAGTAGTAGCAGCAGCAGTAGTAGTAGTAGCAGCAGTAGTAGCAGCAGCAGTAGCAGTAGTAGCATAGTAGTAGTAGTAGCAGCAGCAGCAGTAGTAGTNGCAGCAGTAGTAGTAGCAGCAGCATAGTAGTAGTAGCAGCAGCAGTAGTNGTAGCAGCAGCAGTAGTAGCAGCAGTAGTAGTAGCAGCAGCAGTAGTAGCAGCAGCAGTAGCAGCAGTAGCAGTAGCAGCAGCAGCAGGAGCAGAAGCAGCAGCAGTAGTAGCAGCAGTAGTAGAAGCAGCAGTAGCAGCAGTAGCAGGAGTAGCAGCAGTAGTAGCAGGAGCCTCGTCACTGCTGCGACGTCTCCCCCCTCTACCCCCCCCGCTACCCCCCTCTCTACCCCTGTCCCCCCCTCTCCCCCTGTCCCCCCCTCTACCTCTGTACCCCCCTCCTCTCTCCCAGAGGTCGCAAACGGGTTTTGATTCCTTACAGTAACCCCGCGGCTCCAGGGTCGCAAACGGGTACCCGTACCCGGCCGGGTATCGGTAGGGTACGGGTATCGGGTACCCGATTGCGACCTCTGGGATGAAGCCATGTTGCAGGCGCGGGTTGGTTGATTCTAGGAACTTGAATTGTGAGAAGAGACAAGACGTTGGGAAATGAGTGACAAACGGTGACTCACCAGTGACCCACGGCCTACCCGTACCCGGCCGCACCAGGGTCGCAAACGGCTACCCGGCCACAGAGACCCATAGACTCACTACTCACACACAGAGACCATAGACTCACACACACACACAGAGACCCATAGACTCACACTCACACACAGAGACCCATAGACTCACCCACACACACACAAGACCCATAGACTCACACCACACACAGAGACCCATAGACTCACACACAGAGACCCATAGACTCACCACACACACACACACACCCATAGACTCACACTCACACACAGAGACCCATAGACTCACTACTCACACACAGAGACCCATAGACTCACACACACACAAGAGACCCATAGACTCACCACACACACAGAGACCCATAGACTCACACTCACACACAGAGACCCATAGACTCACACAGAGACCCATAGACTCACACTCACACACAGAGACCCATAGACTCCCACACACACACAGAGACCCATAGACTCACACTCACACACAGAGACCCATAGACTCACACAGAGACCCATAGACTNACTACACAGAGACCCATAGACTCACTACTCACACACAGACCCATAGACTCACACTCACACACAGAGACCCATAGACTCACNACTCACACACAGAGACCCATAGACTCACTACTCACACACAGACCATAGACTCACACAGAGACCCATAGACTCACCACACACACACAGAGACCCACTTAGACTCACNACTCACACACACAGACCCATAGACTCACCCACTCACACAGAGACCCATAGACTCACTCACACACACAGACCCTAGCTCACACACACACACACGACCCATANCGACTCACACACACACCACAGACCCATAGACTCTAACACACACACAAGACCCATAGCTCACTACANACACACACAGACCATAGACTCACTACACACACCACAGACCCATAGACTCACGACACACACACACAGACCCATAGCTCACTACAACACACACAGACCATAGACTCACNACACACACACACACCCAGACTCACACACACACACACAGACCCANTAGACTCACCACACACACACACAGAGACCCATAGACTCAACACACACACAGAGACCCATAGACTCACACTCACACACAGAGACCCATAGACTCCCACACACACACAGACCCATAGACTCACACTCACACACAGAGACCCATAGACTCCTACACACACACACAGACCCATAGACTCACTACACACACACACAGACAGACTCACNACACACACACACAGACCCATAGACTCCTACACACACACACAGACCCATAGACTCACTNCACACACACACACAGACCCATAGACTCACCACCACACACACCCATAGACTCACNAACACACACACAGAGACCCATAGACTCACTACTCACACACAGAGACCCATAGACTCACCATACACACACACAGACCCATAGACTCACCACACACACACAGACCCATAGACTCACTACTCACACACAGAGACCCATAGACTCACTACACACACACACAGACCCATAGACTCACACACACACACAGACCCATAGACTCACTACACACACACACAGACCCATAGACTCACTACACACACACCAGACCCATAGACTCACTACACACACACACAGACCCATAGACTCACCACACACACACACAGAGACCCATAGACTCACNACACACACACACAGAGACCCATAGACTCACTACACAGAGACCCATAGACTCACCACACACACACAGAGACCATAGACTCACTACTCACACACACAGACCCATAGACTCACTCACACACACACAGACCCATAGACTCACCACACACACACACAGACCCATAGACTCACCACACACACAGAGAGACCCATAGACTCACCACCACACACACAGACCCATAGACTCACACACACACACACAGACCCATAGACTCACTACACACACACACAGACCCATAGACTCACCACACACACACAGAGACCCATAGACTCACCACACACACACACAGACCCATAGACTCACTACACACACACACAGACCCATAGACTCACACACACACACACAGACCCATAGACTCACCATACACACACACAGAGACCCATAGACTCACCACACACACACACAGAGACCCATAGACTCACACCACACACACAGACCCATAGACTCACCACACACACACAGAGACCCATAGACTCACTACTCACACACTGAGACCCATAGACTCACTACTCACACACAGAGACCCATAGACTCACCACATCACACACACAGAGACCCATAGACTCACCACACAGAGACCCATAGACTCACCACACACACACACAGAGACCCATAGACTCACTACACAGAGACCCATAGACTCACCACACACACACAGAGACCCATAGACTCACCACTCACACACAGAGACCATAGACTCACCACACACACACACAGACCCATAGACTCACCATACTCACACACAGAGACCCATAGACTCACCACACACACAGAGACCCATAGACTCACTACTCACNCACACACAGACCCATAGACTCACCACACACACACAGAGACCCATAGACTCACTACCACACACAGACCCATAGACTCACCACACACACAGAGACCCTTAGACTCACCACTCACACACAGAGACCCATAGACTCACCACTCACACACACAGACCCATAGACTCACTACACACACACACAGAGACCCATAGACTCACACACACAGACCCATAGACTCACCACACACACACAGACCATAGACTCACCACACACACACACACAACCATAGACTCACTACTCACACACACAGACCCATAGACTCACCACACACACAGAGACCCATAGACTCACTACTCACACACAGACCCATAGACTCACCACCACACACACAGAGACCCATAGACTCACCACACACACACACACAGACCCATAGACTCACCACACACACACACACCCATAGACACACACAGAGACCCATAGACTCACCACACACACACAGAGACCCATAGACTCACACANTCACACACACAGAGACCCATAGACTCACCACACACACACACAGACCCATAGACTCACTACTCACACACAGAGACCCATAGACTCACCACACTACACACACACCCATAGACTCACCACACACACACACAGACCCATAGACTCACNACACACACACACCCATAGACTCACNACTCACACACAGAGACCCATAGACTCACCACACACACACAGAGACCCATAGACTCACAATCACACACAGAGACCCATAGACTCACCACACACACACACAGACCCATAGACTCATCAACACACAGAGACCCATAGACTCACCACCACACAGAGACCCATAGACTCACCACACACACACAGAGACCCATAGACTCATACTCACACACAGACCCATAGACTCACCACACACACACAGAGACCCTTAGACTCACCACACACACACACCCATAGACTCACCATAGACACAGAGACCCATAGACTCACACACAGAGACCCATAGACTCACCACACTCACACACAGAGAGCCATAGACTCACCACACACACACACAGACCCATAGACTCACCACACAGAGACCATAGACTCACTACACTCACACCCACACAGAGACCCACAGACTCACCACACAGATACCCATGACTCACCACACACACACACATAGCCCATAGACTCACCACACACACACACACAGAGACTCANCACACTCACACACAGAGACCCACAGACTCACCCCACACAGAGACCCACAGACTCACCACACAGAAGACTCACCACACACACAGAGACCCACAGACTCACCACACAGAGATCCACAGACTCACCACACAGAGACCCACAGACTCACCACACAGAGACCCACACACTCACCACACAGAGACCCACAGACTCACCACACAGAGACCCATAGACTCACCACACACAGAGACCCACAGACTCACCACACAGAGACCCACAGACTCACCACACAGAGACCCACACACTCACACACAGAGACCCACAGACTCACACACAGAGACCCAGCACACAGAGACCCATAGACTCACACACAGAGACCCACAGACTCACCACACAGAGACCCACAGACTCACCACACAGACCCACACACTCACCACACAGACTCANCACACTCACACACAGAGACCCACAGACTCACCACACAGAGACCCATAGACTCACCACACAGAGACCCATAGACTCAATACACACACAGAGCCATAGACTCACCACACACAGAGACCCACAGACTCACCACACAGAGACCCATAGACTCACCACACAGAGACCCATAGACTCACACTCCACACACAGAGACCCATAGACACACACAGAGACCCATAGACTCACCACACACACCCAGAGACCCATAGACTCACCACACACACAGAGACCCATAGACTCATCCAAACACCACACACACAGAGACCCATAGACTCACCACACACACAGAGACCCATAGACTCACNACACACACAGAGACCCATAGACTCACCACACACACAGAGACCCATAGACTCACCACACACACCCAGAGACCCATAGACTCACCACACACACCCAGAGACCCATAGACTCACCACACACACAGAGACCCATAGACTCACCACACACACCCAGAGACCTTTAGACTCACCACACAGAGACCCATAGACTCACCACCACACACACAGACCCATAGACTCACCACACACACACACAGACCCATAGACTCACTACTCACACACACAGACCCATAGACTCACCACACACACACAGAGACCCATAGACTCACTACTCACACACAGAGACCCATAGACTCACCACTCACACACAGAGACCCATAGACTCACCACACACACACAGAGACCATAGACTCACCACACACACACAGAGACCCATAGACTCACTACTCACACACAGAGACCCATAGACTCACCACACACACACAGAGACCCATAGACTCACCACCTCACACACACAGAGACCCATAGACTCACCACACACACACACAGACCCATAGACTCACTACTCACACACAGAGACCCATAGACTCACCACTACACACACACCCATAGACTCACCACACACACACACAGACCCATAGACTCACCACACACACACACACCCATAGACACACACAGAGACCCATAGACTCACCACACACACACAGAGACCCATAGACTCACCACCCACACACAGAGACCCATAGACTCACCACAGACACACACACAGACCCATAGACTCATCAACACACAGAGACCCATAGACTCACCACCACACAGAGACCCATAGACTCACCACACACACACAGAGACCCATAGACTCACCTCACACACAGACCCATAGACTCACCACACACACACAGAGACCCTTAGACTCACCACACACACACACCCATAGACTCACCCAGAGACCCATAGACTCACCACACAGAGACCCATAGACTCACCACACTCACACACAGAGAGCCATAGACTCACCACACACACACACACAGACCCATAGACTCACCACACAGAGACCCATAGACTCATACACTCACACCCACACAGAGACCCACAGACTCACCACACAGATACCCATAGACTCACCACACACACACACATAGCCCCATAGACTCACCACACACACACACACAGAGACTCACCACACTCACACACAGAGACCCACAGACTCACCACACAGAGACCCACAGACTCACCACACAGAGACCCATAGACTCACCACACACACAGAGACCCACAGACTCACCACACAGAGATCCACAGACTCACCACACAGAGACCCACAGACTCACCACACAGAGACCCACACACTCACCACACAGAGACCCACAGACTCACCACACAGAGACCCATAGACTCACCACCACACAGAGACCCACAGACTCAACACAGAGACCCACAGACTCACCACACAGAGACCCACACACTCACCACACAGAGACCCACAGACTCACACACAGAGCCATAGACTCGCACAGAGACCCATAGACTCACCACACAGAGACCCACAGACTCACAGACACACACACATAGAGACCCACAGACTCACCACACAGAGACCCACACACTCACCACACAGAGACTCACCACACTCACACACAGAGACCCACAGACTCACCACACAGAGACCCATAGACTCACCACACAGAGACCCATAGACTCACCACACACACACAGAGACCCATAGACTCACCACACACACAGAGACCCACAGACTCACCACACAGAGACCCATAGACTCACCACACAGAGACCCATAGACTCACCACTCCACACACAGAGACCCATAGACTCACCACACACACCCAGAGACCCATAGACTCACCACACACACAGAGACCATAGACTCACCACACACACAGAGACCCATAGACTCACCACCNCACACACACACAGACCCATAGACTCACCACACACACAGAGACCCATAGACTCACCACACACACAGAGACCCATAGACTCACCACACACACAGAGACCCATAGACTCACCACACACACCAGAGACCCATAGACTCACCACACACACCCAGAGACCCATAGACTCACCACACACACCCAGAGACCCATAGACTCACCACACACACCCAGAGACCTTTAGACTCACCACACAGAGACCCATAGACTCACCACACACACCCAGAGACCCATAGACTCACCACACACACCCAGAGACCCATAGACTCACCACACACACCCAGAGACCCATAGACTCACCACACCGAGACCCATAGACTCACCACACACACACAGAGACCCATAGACTCACCACACACACCCAGAGACCCATAGACTCACCACACACACACAGAGACCCATAGACTCACCACACACACCCAGAGACCCATAGACTCACCACACAGACCCATAGACTCACCACACACACACAGAGACCCATAGACTCACCACACACACAGAGACCCATAGACTCACCACACACACACAGAGACCCATAGACTCACCACACACACACAGAGACCCATAGACTCACCACACACACACACAGAGACCCATAGACTCACCACACAGAGACCCATAGACTCACCACACACACACAGAGACCCATAGACTCACCACACAGAGACCCATAGACTCACCACACACACCCAGAGATCCATAGACTCACCACACAGACCCATAGACTCACCACACACACACAGAGACCCATAGACTCACCACACACTCACACAGAGACCCAGACTCACNACCACACACACAGAGACCATAGACTCACCACACACACAGAGACCCATAGACTCACCACACACTACACAGAGACCCATAGACTCACCACACAGAGACCCATAGACTCACCACACACACCCAGAGACCCATAGACTCACCACACACACCAGAGACCCATAGACTCACCACACAGAGACCCATAGACCCTCAGGCAAGTCGTCACCACCCTCTGGCTACAAACAAGAAGCTTCCACACAATTCGCCAGCGGTGTCTTGAACCCGATGGGATTCTACGGGGTTACCTGTAAATTCCCTCTTTGGTTTCTGTAGGTAAAGTCCACGTAGGTAGACAAGATAATCGATCAGGACGACGTTTTAGATATTTTCTTGGTTCTTTCGGTAAAGTCATCACGTAGAAGGGAAATAATAGAATAATAAAATAATATAAACAATAAAAATTCTCACGACGTTTCGGCTGCAACACGAGCAATAATCGTCATCAGGTGTGAAATCCACAGCAAGAAATTTGAAATTGCAAGAAAAAAAATTTATTTAGAAAATCTTAAATTTTTTATATTTTACATTTTTTAATTTTCTTACTGTGGATTTCACACCTGACGACGATTGTTGATTGTGTTGCAGTCGAAACGTCGTGAGAATGTTTATTGTTTAATATTCATATTATTTTATTATTTCCCTTCTACGTGGTGACTTTACCGAAAGAACCAACAATATGAATCCCTGCAGTCACGAAAGAAGCTTTAAATCACAAGACGTTTTAGATTTCAACGCAAGCAATCATCATCAGGTGAGGGCAACCACAGCAAGAAAACTGGTGATGCAGGCAAAGTTGTCTTGCTGTGGCTGCCCCACCTGATGATGATTGCTCGCGTTGAGATCGAAAACGTCTTGTGATTTAAATCTTTCGTGACTGCAGGGATTCATATTGTTGGTTCTTTCGGTAAAGTCGTCACGTAGAAGGGAAATATAAAATAATATAAATATAACAAATAAAATTTCTCACGTTTTGACTGCTACACAAGCAGCAACATCATCAGTGTGAAATCCACAGCAAGAAATGTAAAAATTTCAATATTTTAAATTTTCTAATTTTCAAATTTCATTTTTCAAAAATTTCAAATTTTAAAATTTTCTTGCCGTGGATTTCACACCTGACGATGACGATGCTTGCTGCTTGTGTTGCAGTCGAAACGTCGTGAGATTTTTTTTATTGTCGAAACGTGGTCGTGATTTTTTATTTTGTCTACCTACGTGGACTTTACCGAAAGAACCAAAGAGAATATGGGAATTCCTGCAGGCACCAAAGCTTCCGATCAATATTCATCTAATAGGGGTTTCCCCCTTTTTTCTGGCAACAAAACTGACACCTTTTGCAAGGAAACATGCTTACATTAACCACAATACTTGCAGTCAAATGCAAACAAAAAACAATACTCTGATAATTTCATTACTCTGATAGTGCGTTGTCCTTGAACTGTGCACCTTTTGGCGTCATCTGGTCGAACACCATGTGAGACTAGGCTCTAAAGAAAGCTGTCTCTGGTGTGGACCAATCAGTTTGAAAGTCAATGCATAAATGATCAGAGTATTGTTTTTTGTTTGCATTTGACTGCAAGTATTGTGGTTAATGTAAACATGATTCCTTGCAAAAGGTGTCAGTTTTGTTGCCAGAAAAAAGGGAAACCCCTATTAGTATATTTTGGTACTGGCAAAGGAGATCCCATGATGCAATATTCACCTGTAAATGGATCTCCTCCCCTTCCCTCTCTTTTGCGAGCAAACTCTGACGCATGTCCTGGAGTCTAACTCTCACCCCCTGTCTCTTGCAGGCGGGCTCCCTGCTGTGCCAAAGGGTCACGAAGATTCACGCAGAGATAGAGGCAAAGGGGCCCCCCCCCCCCCAGTAGCAGCAGCGGCAGCCGTGTAGTCTTAGCAGAACGTGGGGGGCTAAGCGCTGATTATGGTTGTGCGGAGGGCGCATAGACTCACCACACACACACAGAGAGACATAGACTCACCTTACACACACAGAGAGACATAGACTCACCTTACAGAGAGACATAGACTCACCACACACACAGAGAGACATAGACTCACCTTACAGAGAGACATAGACTCACCACACACACAGAGAGACATAGACTCACCTTACAGGAGCCATAGACCGACCGCACACACAGAGACCCATAGACTCACCACACACACAGAGAGATCCATAGACTCACCACTCACGCAGAGAGCCATAGACTCACCACTCACACAGAGCCATAGACTCACCACGCAGAGAGCCATAGACTCACCACGCAGAGAGCCATAGACTCACCACACAGAGAAGCCATAGACTCATCACACAGAGACCATAGACTCACCACTCACACAGAGCCATAGACTCACCACGCAGAGAGCCATAGACTCACCACGCAGAGAGCCATAGACTCACCACACAGAGAAGCCATAGACTCATCACACAGAGACCCATAGACTCACCACGCAAAGAGCCATAGACTCACCACACTCACACACAGAGAGCCATAGACTCACCACTCACACAGAGACCCATAGACTCACCACGCAGAGAGCCATAGACTCACCACACTCACACACAGAGAGCCATAGACTCACCACTCACACAGAGACCCATAGACTCACCACGCAGAGAGCCATAGACTCACCGCACAGAGAGCCATATACTCACCACACAGAGAGCATAGATTCACCCCACAGAGAGCCATAGACTCACCGCACAGAGAGCCATAGACTCACCACACAGAGCCATAGACTCACAGAGACCCATAGACTCATCACGCAAAGACCCACAGACTCATCAGAGACCCACAGATTTACCACACACACACACAGACCCATAGACTCATCATACAGAGAACCATAGACTCACCACTCACACGCAGAGAGACCCATAGACTCACCACTCTCACAGAGACCCAAAGACCCATGAAAAAAAAGATACCCATAGACTCACCACACAGAGACCCATAGACTCACCACTCTCACAGAGACCCATAGACCCATTAAAAAAAGATACCCATAGACTCACCACACAGAGACCCACAGACTCACCACACAGAGACCCACAGACTCACCACACAGAGACCCACAGACTCACCACACAGGACCACAGATCACCACACAGACACCCATAGACTCACCACACAGAGACCTGGAGTGGATATAATACATAGATAGCACTGTACACACACACCATCACCACCACTAGCCTAGGTTTAAAACGTAACTAAACTCGATTGGACCCGATGCATTTAAGCAAATTTCTTCCACATTATTTTACAACTTTGAGGGTGTCGATGATTCCTGGCCCATGTTTTGCAAAATTGGTTTTTTAAATACATATTCTGATATACGCACACACACTCATATAGTGCACGTGTACAATATACATACAGAGGAGTGTGTACAATTGATAATAGTACAATATAAACACATCAATACTGATTCTGATACACACACTCATATAGTACATGTGTACAATATACATACAGAGGAGAGTGTACAAATTGAAATAGTACAATATAAACACATTATCAATACTGATTCTGATACACACACTAATATAGTACATGTGTACAATATACATACAGAGGAGTGTGTACAAATTGATATAGTACAATATAAACACATTATCAATACTGATTCTGATACACACACTCATATAGTACATGTGTACAAGATACAGAGAGGGGTGTGTGTGTGTACAAATTGATAACGTAGAATATAAACACAGCTATTAACACACACAATAGCACTTATGCAGCATAATATATTGCTCCAGGCTAATACATATTCTGATTTCTACACACACACACTCATAGAGTGCTAAAGTGTGCACTATACATACGGGTGTAGGTGTGTATTGTGTACAAATTGTACACAATACAATATAAACAGTGATGTTAACACACACACATGCATCAGAATATATCCCTACACTCTAAATACATGTTCTGATTCTGATACACACACATACACACACTCATAGAGTGCATTTATACAACAGATGTGTGTTTAACAAATAGAAATAGTATACAATATAAACATGTTAACACACATATAGCAGAATATATTTCTCCACTCTAAAATACATGTTCTGATTCTGATACACACACATACACACACTCATAGAGTGCATTTATACAACAGATGTGTGTTTAACTAATAGAAATAGTATACAATATAAACAGATGTTAACACACATATAGCATAATATATTTCTCCACTCTAAATACATGTTCTGATTCTGATACATACACACTCATAGAGTGTATTTATACAACTATAGGCGTGTTTAACTAATAGAAATAGTATACAATATAAACATTTGCAGCACAATCTATGAACACAAACTTAAGGCTTTATGCGGCTGCCCAAAGTAGCACAGTCAAATATAGAGGCGACATTAACTTACAAGCACACGAGTTACTGGAGAACTTTATCGATGTCCACACGTAGTTGATTGATGAAGTTAGATGGATATTTAGCGGGAGGGAAATGTTTATATTGTGATACGCACTTAACACTCTACACTACACACACAGACACTGGAATAGGGCAATGCAGAAACGAGATTTCGATCTTTTTTGTTATTATTTAGCCGATCGCAACACTTGATATGATCCAAATGTGTCTCTTGGTAACGTTCGCTTGTACTATTGGACGAAAAAAGTCAAAGTTTTAACGATATCCGCTGCTAAATTGATGTTTATAATCGAACGTTAAATGAAATGGAAACCACATTGGCCTTTCATTGCGTGGGGTACAACGTTTAAGGGTTTAAACTCGCAAACGCTTCAAAGTTAGCCGTACTATTAAACAACAATAACAACAAATACAATAATAACAGTTGCAACTTTAATAATAATACAAATAAACAATAATAACGGCGATAAAATAGTAAATTTGTAATAGCGGCCCGACTATTCGGGCCTACAGATCCAAGGCACCCCGCCGCCCTCCCTGCCCGGGGTCGAGACGCCTCTACCCGGGCAGAGAATCATGCAACAGGGGGGGGCCCGCGGAGGCCCAGGCCCCGCCTCGGGCCCCCATGCTTGCCTGGCCGCCCCGCCCGACTACGCGCAGCCCATGGCCGCAAGCCCCATAGAGGTGAGGGGGGTGGGACTCGCAAACTTTTAAGAAACGGGAAATTAATTTATATTTATTTTCTTTAGTTGCTAATTAAAATACGTTTTAACACGGAATAGCTGTAAACACGTATGGAATAGTAAAATTGTATCCGAGTTTATTTTTAAATATCTCGATGCCACTGCACTGTACACATTTGCTGCGTTCATATTGTTATAGAGTACAGTGCGGTGTACAGTGTAGTGTGTGTAGTGTGGTGAGTGGTGTGTAGTGTGTGGTGTGTAGTGTGTGTGGTGTGTAGTGTGTGTGTAGTGTGTGTGTGGTGTATAGTGTGTAGTGTGTGTGTGGTGTGTAGTGTGTGTAGTGTAGTGTGTGTGTAGTGTATAGTGTAGTGTGTGTGTGTAGTGTGTGTAGTGTGTGTAGTGTAGTGTGTAGTGTGTGTGTGTAGTGTGTAGTGTGTGTGTTGTGTGTAGTGTGTGTGTGGGNTGTGTAGTGTGTGTGTAGTGTGTGTGGTAGTGTGTGTGTAGTGTGTGTAGTAGTGTGTGTTGTGTGTGTGGTGTGTAGTGTGTGTGGTGTATAGTGTGTGTGTGGGAGTGGTGTATAGTGTAGTGTGTGGTGTGTAGTGTCTGTGTGGTGTATAGTGTAGTGTGTGGTGTGTAGTGTGTGTGGTGTGTAGTGTATGTGGTGTGTAGTGTGTGTGTGTAGTGTGTGGTGAGTGGTGTGTAGTGTGTGTGTGTAGTGAGTGGTGTGTAGTGTGTGGTGTATAGTGTAGTGTGTAGTGTGTGTGTGTAGTGTGTGGTGTATAGTGTGTGGTGTGTGGAGTGTATTGTGTGTGGTGTGTAGTGTGTGTGGTGTACAGTGTGGTGTAGTGTATAATGTATTATATTGTGTGGTGTGTAGTGTAGTGTATAATGTATTATATAGTATGGTGTGTAGTGTATAATGTATTATATAGTGTGGAGTGTAGTGTGTGGGTGTAGTGTGGTGAGTGGTGTGTAGTGTGTAGTGTGTGGTGTTTAGTGTGTGGTGTGTAGTGTGGAGTGTAGTGTGTGGTGTGTGTATAGTGTAATGTATAATGTATTATATAGTGTGGTGTGTAGTGTATAGTGTGTGGTGTATAGTAGTGTATAGTAGTGTATAATGTATTATATAGTGTGGTGTGTAGTGTTTAGTGTGTGGTGTATAGTGTATAGTAGTGTAGTGTGTGGTGTATAGTGTGTGTAGTGTAGTGTGTAGTGTATAATGTATTATATAGTGTGGTGTGTAGTGTATAGTGTGTGGTGTATAGTGTATAGTAGTGTAGTGTGTGGTGTATAGTATGTGTAGTGTAGTGTGTAGTGTATAGTGTATTATATAGTATGGTATGTATAGTGTGGAGTCTACAGTGTATAGTGTGTGGTGTATAGTGTATAGTAGTGTAGTGTGTGGTGTATAGTGTGTGTAGTGTAGTGTATAGTGTGTGGTGTATAGTGTATAGTAGTGTAGTGTGTGGTGTATAGTGTGTGTAGTGTAGTGTATAGTGTATTATATAGAGTGGTGTGTATAGGGTGGAGTCTACAGTGTAGCGTCACCGCACTGCGCCCTTTCAGTCGTGCCTCTACGGCCGTCTGGAACGCTCCTCTGTCATCATTAAGAAGCCACAGGCAGCTTTGCACTTTAAAATCACTCTCTCGGTTAACAAACCCCACTTCTTTAGAACTGCTTCTCCTTGTTTTCATGTCTAGTTTGTCGTCCTTGAACCCGCCCGCACCGCTGATTAGCAACGATGGCTTCCGCACTGGTGCAGAAGGTGTTCAACATACGGGCGATGTTGACTGCCTCGCCTGGTACACAGGAGGTCCTGGGTTCGATCCCGTGACCCTGACGATGCCTGCTGCTGCTGTTGTATATTTGGAGTCTCTCATCGTCACCACAGTGGCTAGGAGATGTTGACTGCCTCGCCGGGTCTACATGAGGTCATGGGTTCGATCCCGTGACCCTGACGATGCCGCCTGCTGCTGCTGTATATTTGGAATCTCTCTCTTATCATCAGGGTGGCTAAGAGATGTTGACTACCTCGCCTGGTACACAGGAGGTCCTGGGTTCGATCCCGTGACCCTGACGATGCCTGCTGCTGCTTTATATTTGGAGTCTGCGTCTCTCTCTCTCATCATCATCACGGTGGCTAAGAGATGTTGACTACCTCGCCTGGTCTACAGGAGGTCGTGGGTTCCACCCCGTGACCCTGACGATACCTGCCGCTGCTGCTGTATATTTGGAGTCTGCATCTCTCTCTCATCATCACGGTGGCTAGGGAGATGTTGACTACCTCGCCTGGTACACAGGAGGTCGTGGGTTCCACCCCGTGACCCTGACGATACCTGCCACTGCTGTATATTTGGAGTCTGCGTCTCTCTCTTATCATCATCACGGTGGCTAGGAGATGTTGACTACCTCGCCTGGTCTACAGGAGGTCGTGGGTTCGATCCGTGACCCTGACGATGCCTGCTGCTGTATATTTGGAGTCTGCGTCTCTCTCATCATCATCACGGTGGCTAGGAGATGTTGACTACCTCGCCTGGTACACAGGAGGTCGTGAGTTCCATCCCGTGACCCTGACGATGCCTGCCGCTGCTGCTGTATATTTGGAGTCTGCGTCTATCTGGCAAGATTAAAACAACATAGTTTAGTTTCACTTTGCATCGCGATGCGTTTAGAGCATTCGGTTGCTGCTATGAATTTCCTCGCGACGGCGATGATGATGTTGGTCACTTGGGTTGGTTTTAGTTTGGGTCGTTGATGAGTGTGGGTCGATGGGGGTCTCTGTGCGTCTCTCCGATTCTACAGATGTGTGTGTGTGTAAGTCGATGCGTGTGTGTGTGTAAGTCCGTGTGTGTGTGTGTAAGTCCGTGTGTGTGAGTCCATGTGTGTGTGTGTGTGAGTCGATGTGTGTGTGTGTAAGTCCGTGTGTGTGTGTGTGAGTCGATGTGTTTGTGTGTGGGTCGATGTCTGTGTGTGTGTAAGTCTATGTGTGTGTGTGTGTGTAAGTCCGTGTGTGTGAGTCCATGTGTGTGTGTGTGTGTGAGTCGATGTGTGTGTGTAAGTCATGTGTGTGTGTGTAAGTCTGTGTGTGTAAGTCGATGTGTTTGTGTATGTGTGAGTCCATGTGTGTGTGTGTTGTAAGTCGATGTGTTTGTGTGTGTCTAAGTCCATGTGTGTGTAGGTCGATGTGTCTGTGAGTCTATGTGTGTGTGTGTGTAAGTCGATGTCTGTGTGTGTAAGTTGTCTGTGTGTGTGTGTAAGTCGATGTGTGTGTAAGTTGTGTGTGTAAGTCGATGTGTGTGTAAGTCGATGTCTGTGTGTGTGTAAGTCGATGTCTGTGTGTGTGTAAGTCGATGTCTGTGTGTGTGTAAGTCGATGTCTGTGTGTGTGTAAGTCGATGTCTGTGTGTGTGTAAGTCGATGTTTGTGTGTGGCTTTTTCATTATGGGATTCTGTGGTCTCTGTGGGTCTCTGTGGGTCTCTAATCCGTTATGGGGTTCTGTGAATCTCCATGTGTCTCTGTGGGTCTCTCTGCGTATTAGATTTGATTTATCTGGCTGCTACTGTAAACGTGCAGTAGTGTAGTGTGTAGTTTATAGTGTAGTATGTAGTATAGTAGTGCAGTGTGTAGTTTATAGTGTAGTGTATAGTGTAGTAGTGTATAGTGTAGTGTATATAGTGTAGTAGTGTATATAGTGTGTAGTGTAGTGTGTAGTAGTGTAGTGTGTAGTAGTGTGTAGTGTAGTAGTGTAGTGTAGTGTGTAGTGTATTGTAGTAGTGTATATTGTAGTGTAGTGTATAGTGTAGTGTGTAGTGTACAGTGTAGTGTAGTAGTGTATAGTGTAGTGTACAGTGTAGTGTATAATGTAGTGTGTAGTGTAGTCTATAGTGTAGTGTATAGTAGTGTAGTGTATAGTGTAGTGTGTAGTGTATATAGTGTAGTAGTGTATAGTGTAGTGTATAGTGTAGTGTAGTAGTGCATAGTGTAGTGTGTAGTGTATTGTAGTAGTGTATATTGTAGTGTAGTGTATAGTGTAGTGTGTAGTGTACAGTGTAGTGTAGTAGTGTATAGTGTAGTGTACAGTGTAGTGTATAATGTAGTGTGTAGTGTAGTCTATAGTGTAGTGTATAGTAGTGTAGTGTATAGTGTAGTGTGTAGTGTAGTGTATAGTGTAGTGTACAGTGTGTAGTGTGTAGTGTACAGTATAGTGTAGTAGTGTGTAGTGTAGTCTATAGTGTATAGTAGTGTAGTGTACAGTGTAGTGTACAGTGTAATGTATAGTGTACAGTGTAATGTATAGTGTACAGTGTAGTGTACAGTGTAATGTATAGTGTACAGTGTAATGTATAGTGTACAGTGTAGTGTACAGTGTAGTGTATTTTGTACGTATGCCAAACTTCTATTGCACCGTACGTCGCCATCCGCGCTTATCGGAGGTGCGCGGGGATCGGGGTAAGGACAGCCAGAATGAGTGACCCCCCCCCCCCCCACGTGACCCCCCACGTGACCCCCACGTGACCCCCACGTGTGTTTTTTCTGCAATATTTCGCTGTCTTTCCTTGGATTTTCTGTTTGCACTCAGTCACATAGTCACTACAAGATGTTTTTTGTTCATGTTTTTGTTTTTTGTTTGTTGCGGTTGCACCCGATTCAAGAGCCGAATGGCTCACAGGGCTACACCTAATACATGAACTTGAACTTGACCCCCCACGTGACCCCCACGTGACCCCGCCCTCACCCCCCGCCCCCATTGTCCAGCTGGACACGAAGAAGAGCCCCCTGGCACTGCTGGCTCAGACCTGCTCGCTCATCGGCCGCTCAGAGAGCTCCCACAGGACATCGCGGCAGAGGCAGCCAGCAACCCCGCCACCACCCTGCGGCAGTCGCAGCAGCAGCAGCAGCAGCAGCGACGGTCAACTCACAACCGCCACATCCACAACAACCGCCACAACAACCACAACCACCGCCACCGCCAGCTCCGCCACCACCCACAGTAGCAACGTCGGTGCCAGCGGGTCTTGCGGTGGAACGCTAGGCCTGGGTTTGCCCGCATCTCAGCATCAGCATCAGCAGCATCATCATCAGCAGGAGGAGCAGGAGGAGGAGGGTCAGCAGCATCAGCAGCATCAGCAGCAGCATCAGCAGCAGCACCAGCATCATCAGCATCAGCAGCAGCATCATCTGCAGGAGGAGGAAGAGGCGGACCAGCAGCATCAGCAGCAGCATCAGCAGCATCATCAGCAGCAACATCGTCAGCATCAGCAGCATCAGCAGGCGATGGCGGCACCGGCTAAACCTCAAGTCAAGTCCGGGCCGAGAGTTCCTGACGGCACGGAGGAGCGATCGGTCGACCGCATCGACCGCGGCGGTGGGGCGGCGACGATGGCGATGACGATGGCGGTGCAGCAGCAGGAGGAGTCGGGGGGTCGCCGCTCCCTTCTCGAGGGGGACGGAGGCTCCTCCTCCAGCGGCGGGTCCTCCTCCGGAGACGGAACGCCGCCACCGCTGCTGCCAGGGATGCCGACCGTGGGATTCAGGAGGACACGGCAGCAGCCCCCGGTCCGTTTGGTGGCAGCGGTGGTGGCATTGGTGGCAGCGGTGGCATTGGTGGCAGCGGTGGTGGTATTGGTGGCAGCAGTGGCATTGGTGGCAGCGGTGGCATTGGTGGCAGCGGTGGCAGCGGTGGCATTGGTGGCAGCGGTGGTGGTGGAGGTGTTGGTGGAGGTGGAGGTGGAGGAGGAGGTGGCCAACGGCCAACGTCCGATGGCGTCGGAGTGTCCTGCGGCTCGGGTGCGGGGGAGCGCTTCAGGCAGCCGGGGGAGAGAGGAGAGAGCGGGAGGAGTGGCGGGAGGAGTGGCGGCGTCCGTGTCCGTGTCGGCGTCCGTGTGCGTCTCGGCGCAGGCCGAGGTCAGCGCCGGCCGCAACAAGATCAGCGTCAGCTGCGCCGGCATCAACGTGGAAGTGAGCCAGGTACACACGCATACACACACACACAGACAAAGATCCCCCGTGTAGCTTGTAATAGACTGTTGGGGCAAGTGCTGTTAGCGAGTAGTACCTGTGAAGGCTACCGGTATGGTACACGAGGGGGTGGGTGGGTACCAGAAACACGCCCGGCCGCCTTTGTCTCCCCAGTGCTAGCGTTGTTCACAACACCACTACTGCTACACCACCACCACTACACCACCACCACTACACCACCACCACCACCGCTACACCACCACCACCACTACACCACCGCTACACCACCACCGCTACACCACCACCACCACCGCTACACCACCACCACCGCTACACCACCATCACCACCACTACCACCACCGCTACACCACCACCATCACCGCTACACCACCATCACCACCGCTACACCACCATCACCACCACTACCACCACCGCTACACCACCAAAACCACCACACTGCCATCACCGCTACACCACCACCGCTAAACCACCACCACCACACCACAACCACCGCTACACCAGCTACTCATTTGAGTCGGAGTCGAACTTAGGGGAGGCCCAGGACCGGTTCAGATAATCGTCGCCGGTGTTGGCCGTGAGCGGGTATCGAACCCGGGGTCTCCCCACGCGCTCTCACACAAAGTAGCCTCAACACAGACGGCTCTTTAATCGCGTTCCATCAGCAACAACAAAAGCAACGGCTACGAGCCAGAGGTCGCAATCGGGTACCCGATACCCGTACCCTACCCGATACCCGGCTACCCGTACCCGACCGGGTACTGGTAGCCGTTTGCGACTCTGGTGCGGCCGGGTACGGGTAGCCTGGGTAGACCGTGAGTCACTGGTGAGTAACCGTTTGTCACTCATTTCCCAACGTCTTGTCTCTTCTCACAATTCAAGTTCCTAGAATCAACCCACCGGCGCCTGCAACATGGCTTCATCCCAGAGGTCGCAATCGGATACCCGATACCCGGCTACCCGTTCAAAAAAGATTTAACTACACATATTTGGAGCATTCCTGGCAGCGATTTCAGCCGCACCACCTCTACATAACAATGGGCTCAGTCAATCATTCTACACAACAAAGACTAATTTCCTGGCATCGATTTCAGCCGCACCACCTCTACATAACAATAGGCTCAGTCAACCATTCTACACAACAAAGACTCATTTCCTGGCAGCGATTTCAGCCGCACCACCTCTACATAACAATAGGCTCAGTCAACCATTCTACACAACACTCATTTCCTGGCAGCGATTTCAGCCGCACCACCTCTACATAACAAAGGCTCAGTCAACCATTCTACACAACAAAGACTCATTTCCTGGCAGCGATTTAAGCCGCACCACCTCTACATAACAATAGGCTCAGTCAACCATTCTACACAACAAAGGCTAATTTCCTGGCAGCGATTTCAGCCGCACCACCTCTACATAACAATAGGCTCAGTCAACCATTCTACACAACAAAGACTCATTTCCTGGCAGCGATTTAAGCCGCACCACCTCTACATAACAATAGGCTCAGTCAACCATTCTACACAACAAAGACTCATTTCCTGGCAGCGATTTCAGCCGCACCACCTCTACATAACAATAGGCTCAGTCAACCATTCTACACAACAAAGACTCATTTCCTGGCAGCGATTTAAGCCGCACCACCTCTACATAACAATAGGCTCAGTCAACCATTCTACACAACAAAGACTCATTTCCTGGCAGCGATTTCAGCCGCATCATCTCTACATAACAAAAAGGCTCAGTCCCTTTTACACGCACCTTTACATCATCCGCACCTAGTTTACACAACAAAGGCTCTTTCCTAACAGCGTGCTTCAGCCGCACCGAACCTCACAAAAATAATATTCACTACTACACTACACACTGGTGCTGTACTGGTGACGAATTGGCCACGTTCTCTTTACGCGACACACAAACCCCTCACCAGTTGGCCGTGCCGTGCCGGGCGGCTTTTAACGACACGGCATTGATACATTCACGCGGCGACCCAACCCAGCGAAACCTCCTTCGTGGGGGCGCGCCAAGGTCACACGGTCCACCGCTGACGTTTGTTCGCAGGTGAATCGCCATTCGCCGCCGCCGCCGCCGGCGCCGCCACCGGCCCACCCGCACGGCCACGTGGTGCCCGTGTCTCCCTACAAACCCGGCGACGCGCAGCCCTCGGCGCTGTCCCACCACTCCCGCCCCACGTCGTACCCTCGCCGCACCCCTTCGCTGCCCCCGCCGCCTCCACCGCCTCCTCCGCCTCCGCCTGCGCTTCCCTTCCAAGCACCACCAGCAACAACAACAACAACAGCAGCAGCAGCTGCAGCAGCAACAGCAGCAGCAGCAGCAGCTGCTACAGCTGCAGTACCAGCAGCAGCTGCAGCAGTACCAGCAGCAGCTGCAGTATCAGCAGCTGCTGCAGCAGCAGCAGCAGTCGGCGTCGTGCGGCCACGAGCCCTACTACTTCTACAACGGCGCCGTCGCCGGGGCGGCGTCGGCAACTACAACTACTTCTACGGCAACGGCGGTGCCGGTGGTGCCGGTGGTGGTGCCGGTAGCGCCGGTAGTGCGGGCTGCTGCTGTCTGGGGTACCACGTTCCCGGCGGTTGTGCTCACGAGGCCGCCACCCGCGCCGCGCTGATGGCCGCCGCCTCCCCGTCGTCGTCCGGAGCCGCCGGCTCGCTGCCGCTGGCGCTGGCGCTGGTGCCCGAGTCGGCCCACGCCGCCTACCCCGGCGGGGTGTCTTCCTCGTCCTCGTCCCCGTACTACGCGGGCTGCTACCCGGCGTTGTCCCTCGCCGCCACGGCCGCCACGGCCTACCCCTACGGCCTGCTCCTGCAAAACGCCGCCGCCTCCGCCGCCGCCTCGTCTAACTCCGGCGAGGCGGCCGCCGCCGCCGCCGCTTACTCGTCGGCGTGCCGCTGGCTGGCGTCGGGAGAGCGGCGACCGCAGGCCGCCGAAGACCCCCTCCTGCTCCTCCTGGCGGGACCACAGCAGCAGCAGCAGCAGCAGCAGCCGCGAGGGCGGGCGGGGCGGCCGCCGCCGCTGCCGCCGCTGCTGCCGCGGCCGCTTCGTCGTCTCCGCCGCCGTCGGATGTCTACGCCGACAAGGCCTGCCACGTTTGGGCGGCGTCGGCCGCGGGCGTCCGTCCGCGGGACTCCACGACAAAGCGTCCCTCTGCTCGTCGCCCCCGAGAAGTTCCAGCAGTCCCCTTACGCGAGCGCCGCCCACTACCACGCGATGCTGCAGCAGCAGCAGCAGCAGCAGGTGCAGCAGCAGCAGCAGCAGCAGGGTGGCCTGGAGCACTCCCGCTGCGGAGCCGCGGCGGCATCGGAGGAGGAGGGGCCGTTACGGAGAGCTACGGAGGAGGGGCCTACGGAGGAGGGGCCTACGGAGGAGGAGGGCCTACGGAGGAGGAGGAGCCTACGGAGGAGGAGGGGGGCCTACAGCCCGGTGGGGCTGGTGCCGGGGATGGGCCGCTACCACCCGTACGCGAAGGGGCACGCCGCTGGGGCGGCCTCGGTCGCCGCGGCGACGGCGGCGGCGGCGTCGTCAGCGGCGGCGACGCCCCCGCCGTGTACGCCCTGGCCCCCCCGCCGCCCGCCGCCGGGGGGAGGGCCGGGGGGGTGGAGGGGCGGCGCCTGCCGGCTACTACAGCCCCTACGCACTGTACGGGGCGAGGATGTCTCCCGGGAGCTACCCTTGAGTAGCGTCAGCCGTGAGCGGGAGGGGGGCGGTGGTGGTGGTGGTGGTGGTGGCGGTGGTGGTGGTGGTGGCGGTTAGAGATTGGGGGGTTAAACCCGCGGGTCCACCACCCGTGCCACCACCCACACAACCCACACAACCCACACCACCACACACACCACCACACACACCACCCACACACCCGTGCCACCACGCACACCACCCACAGCACCCACACCACGCACACCACCCACACCACACACACACAAACCACGGCTGCCACCGCTTTGGCGGCAGCGGTGGCACCGGTGCCGTCTGCCCGCCGGCTACGACAGCCCCTACACGATGCACGGGGCCCGGCCGTCTCTCCCGGAGGCTTAACCAGAGTAGCGTCCCCCGTGAGTGGGAGGGGGCGGTGGTGGTGGTGGCGGTAGTTGTGGTGGCGGTGGTGGCGGTGGTGGTGGCGTGGTGGCGGTGGTGCGGTGGTGGTGGTGGTGGTGGAGGTGGTGGCGATGGTGGTGGTGTGGCGGTGGTGGTGGTGGTGGCGATGGAGGTGGTGGTGGTGGTGGTGGCGATGGAGGTGGTGGCGATGGTGGTGGTCGTGGCGGTGGTGGTGGCGGTGGTGGTGGTGGTGGTGGTGGCGGTGGCTAGAGGTGGGTGGAGGGGTTAAAGCTGCACCACCCACAGCACCCACACCACCCGTGCCACCACCTCCCACACACAACCACGGCTACCCCTGGGGTTAGAGGTGAGGTCAACGCTGTGGGTTTACCTCCCATCCCTCCCCCCCCACACACACAGAGCCACACCCACCCCCAGTGGTAGCAGCGGGAACAGCAGCAGCAGCAGCAGCATCAGCAGCAGCATCAGCAGCATCAGCAGCAGCATCAGCAGCAGCAGTGATGGCGCTTCTTGCCTGCGTCTGTGCGCTGGCACCTCCCCCACACGCACTTAGCCACGCCTACCAGGGGGAGGTGGTAGTGGAGTGGTGGTAGTCGAGATGTCACTGACTGTGCAGGGTAGGGCTTGTCTCTCCCTCCCGCAGTTGACCTCTGGAGTAAGGGGAGGGCTGACGCTCTGGGGTTCACCACCCATCCCACCCATCCCACCTCGCCACAAGCACACACAGCCACGCCTACGCCCGGAGCGATCGTCTGCGTGACCTCCTGCTGCACCTAGCCTGGCACAGCAGTCGGCCCATGGCACCTGCTGGGTCTGCCCCGTGACCTCTTCCTGCACCTAGCCTGGCACAGCTGTCGGCCCATGGCACCTGCAGGGTCTGTCCCGTGACCTCCTCCTGCACCTAGCCTGGCACAGCAGTTGGCCCATGGAACCTGCTGGGTCTGTCCCGTGACCTCCTCCTGCACCTAGCCTGGCACAGCAGTCAACCCATGGCACCTGCAGGGTCTATCCCGTGACCTCCTCCTGCACCTAGCCTGGCACAGCTGTTAACCCATGGCACCTGCAGGGTCTGTCCCGTGACCTCTTCCTGCACCTAGCCTGGCACAGCAGTCGGCCCATGGCACCTGCAGGGTCTGTCCCGTGACCTCCTCCTGCACCTAGCCTGGCACAGCAGTCGGCCCATGGCACCTGCTGGGTCTGTCCCGTGACCTCCTCCTGCACCTAGCCTGGCACAGCAGTCGGCCCATGGCACCTGCTAGGGTCTGTTCCGTGACCTCATGCACCTAGCCTGGCACAGCAGCATTCAACCCATGGCACCTGCTGGGTCTGTCCCGTGACCTCCTCCTGCACCTAGCCTGGCACAGCTGCCAACCCATGGCACCTGCTGGGTCTGTCCCGTGACCTCCTCCTGCACCTAGCCTGGCACAGCTGCCAACCCATGGCACCTGCTGGGTCTGTCCCGTGACCTCCTCCTGCACCTAGCCTGGCACAGCAGTCGGCCCATGGCACCTGCTGGGTCTGCCCCGTGACCTCCTCCTCATGCACCTAGCCTGGCACAGCAGTCAACCCATGGCACCTGCTGGGTCTGTCCCATGACCTCCTCCTGCACCTAGCCTGGCACAGCGGTCAACCCATGGCACCTGCTGGGTCTGTCCATGACCTCTTCCTGCACCTAGCCTGGCACAGCTGTCAGCCCATGGCACCTGCTGGGTCTGTCCCGTGACCTCCTCCTGCACCTAGCCTGGCACAGCAGTCGGCCCATGGCACCTGCTGGGTCTGCCCGTGACCTCCTCCTGCACCTAGCCTGGCACAGCGGTCAACCCATGGCACCTGTAGTCTGTCCCGTGATCACCTCCTGCACCTAGCCTGGTACAGCAGTCGGCCCATGGTACCTGCTGGGTCTGTCCCGTGACCTCCTCCCGCACCTAGCCTGGCGCAGCAATCAACGCATGACACCTGCTGGGTCTGTCACGTGACCTCCTCATGCACCTAGCCTGGCACAGTAGTCAACCCATGGCACCTGCTGGGTCTGTCACGTGATCACCTCCTGCACCTAGCCTGGTACAGCAGTTCAACCCATGGCACCTGCTGGGTCTGTCCCGTGACCTCCTCCTGCACCTAGCCTGGCACAGCAGTTCAACCCATGGCACCTGCTGGGTCTGTCCCGTGACCTCCTCCTGCACCTAGCCTGGCACAGCAGTTCAACCCATGGCACCTGCTGGGTCTGTCCCGTGACCTCCTCCTGCACCTAGCCTGGCACAGCAGCAGTCAACCCATGGCACCTGCTGGGTGTCCCGTGACCTCCTCATGCACCTAGCCTGGCACAGCAGTCAACCCATGGCACTTGCTGGGTCTGTCCCGTGACCTCCTCCTGCACCTAGCCTGGCACCGTAACAGCGTTGCCGTTCGGCATCAACTCCGCTCACTTCATGTGTCTATGTGTGTGTCTGTGTGTGTCTGTGTGTGTGTCTGTGTGTTTGTGTGTCTGTATGTATCTGTGTGTGTCTGCGTGTGTCTGTTTGTGTGTCTGTGTGTGTGTGTGTCTGCGTGTGTGTGTCTGCGTGTGTGTGTCTGCGTGTGTGTCTGTGTGTTTGTGTGTCTGTGTGTATCTGTGTGTGTCTGCGTGTGTCTGTGTGTATGTCTGTGTGTGTGTCTGTGTGTGTGTGTCTGCGTGTGTGTGTCTGCGTGTGTGTCTGTGTGTGTGTGTCTGTGTATATCTCTGTGTGTCTGCGTGTGTCTGTTTGTGTGTCTGTGTGTGTCTCTGTGTGGGGGTCACTGCTGGTGCTTCGGAGATTCTGTACCCATCATTTCACCTGCCGTTGAATCATCTCAAGACTTGATTCTACAAAGACAAAGACCCCATCCCCACCCCGGGTAGCCTTAACAGACTGTAGAGGCAAGTGCTGTTAGCGAGCACCTGTGAAGGCTACCCCCCAGTGCTAGCGNTGTTCACTGCACCGGGTACTCATTTGAGGCTGAGTCACCTCCGGGAGGCCCAACCGGTTAGGATTATCGCCACTGGCACACACACGCACACACTCACACACTCGCATACACTCGCATACACTCACTCACACACTCACACACTCGCACACACACTCTCACACACTCATGCACACACACACACGCACACACTCACGCACACTCNTACACACTACCACACACACACACTCTCACACTCTCACACACTCGCATACACACTCACACACACTCATACACACTCGCACACACTCTCACACACACACTCACACACACACGCACACACTCACACACACTCACACACTCGCATACACATACACTCACACACTCACGCATACTCGCACACACACTCACACTCACACACTCACACGCACACACTCGCACACACTCACACACTCGCATACACTCACTCACACACCACCACTCGCACACACACTCTCGACACACTCACACACCGCACACTCACACACTCGCATACACTCACTCACACACGCACACACTCGCATACACTCACTCACACACTCCACACTCGCATACACTCACTCAACACACACACGCACACACTCACCACACTCACACACATCGCATACACTCACCACACACTCACACACTCACATACACACACTCACGCACACACTCACACACACTCACACACTCGCATACACTCACTCACACACGCACACACTCACACACACTCACACACACGCACACACTCGCACACACTCGCACTCACACACTCGCACTCACATACACACACACACACACACACACTCGCACTCACTCACACACACACACGCACACTCGCACTCACACACACACATACACTCACACACACACTCGCACTCACTCACTCACATACACTCACACACTCACACACACACACTCGCACACACCCACTCGCATACACTCACACACACTCACATACACACAATCACATACACACACTCACACACACTCCCACACACACACACACACTCACACACTCCCACACACACACTCCCACACACCCACACGCACTCACACACACACACACACACACACACTCCCACTCGCACACTCACACACACTCGCACACACTCACATACACTCACACACACTCACACACACACTCCCACACACCCACACGCACTCACACACACACGCACTCGCACACACTCACATACACTCACTCACACACACTCACACACTCGCACACACACACACTCACACATCTCACACACACACACACACACACTCACACACACACACACACTAACACTCACTCACACACTCACACACATACACACACTCACACACTCCCACACACCCACTCGCACACTCACACACTCACACACTCCCACTCGCACACTCACACACACTCACACACTCACACACTCTCACACACTCGCACACTCACACACACACTCACATACACTCACCACACTCATATANGTTTTTATTGACNGCGGACGCATAGTGATGATGATGATGAGATACACTCAATGTCTCATATACACAGCGATATATATTTTTGTAAGCGGTCTGATGCTGTCTTATTTGTTTTAAACGCGATGGTCGTGGAGGGAGAGGTGGTGGAGAGAGANGGTGGTGGAGGGAGAGATGGTAGAGAGAGAGATGGTGGAGAGAGATGGTGGAGAGAGAGAGAGAAATGGTGGTGGAGGGAGAGGTGGTGGAGCGAGAGGTGGTGGAGCGAGATGGTGGAGCGAGAGGTGGTGGAGCGAGATGGTGGAGCGAGATGGTGGAGAGAGATGGTGGAGCGAGATGGTGGAGAGAGATGGTGGAGAGAGGTGGAGAGAGATGGTGAGAGAGAGGTGGTGGAGCGAGATGGTGGAGGGAGATCATAGAGGTGGTGAGAGAGAGATGGTGGAGAGAGATGGTGGAGAGAGATGATGGTGGAGGGAGATGGTGGAGAGAGGTGGTGGAGAGAGATGGTGGAGCGAGATGGTGGAGTGGTGGAGGGAGATGGTGGAGAGAGAGGGAGATGGGGAGCGAGATGGTGGAGCGAGATGGTGGAGCGAGATGGTGGAGCGAGATGGGGAGCGAGATGGTGGAGAGAGATGGTGGAGCGAGATGGTGGAGTGGTGGAGGGAGATGGTGGAGAGAGAGATGGTGGAGCGAGAGATGGTGGAGAGAGATGGTGGGGAGCGAGATGGTGGAGAGAGAGGTGGTGGAGCGAGANGGTGGTGGAGCGAGANGGTGGTGGAGCGAGATGGTGGAGCGAGAGGTGGTGGAGCGAGATGGTGGAGCGAGATGGTGGAGCGAGATGGTGGAGAGAGATGGTGGAGCGAGATGGTGGAGAGAGAGGTGAGTGGAGAGAGAGAGATGGGGAGAGAGGTGGTGGAGCGAGAGGTGGTGGAGCGAGANGGTGGTGGAGCGAGATGGTGGAGAGAGATGGTGGAGCGAGATGGTGGAGTGGTGGGGGAGATGGTGGAGAGAGAGATGGTGGTGGTGGAGAGGTGGGGAGCGAGATGGTGGAGTGGGAGATGGTGAGAGAGAGATGGTGGTGGAGAGAGAGAGATGGTGGTGGTGAGATGGTGGTGGAGCGAGATGGTAGAGGTGGTAGAGAGAGAGGTGGTGGAGAGATGAGAGAAAGGTGGTGGAGAGAGATAGTGGAGAGAAATGGTGGAGAGAGATCGATGGTGATCATAGAGAGAGCGAGATGATTGAGAGAGATGATAGAGAGATAAGGTGGTGGAGAGAGATAGTGGAGAGAAATGGTGATAGAGTGATAGAGAGATGGTGGAGAGATGATAACAGAGTGATGATAGAGAGAGCGAGATGATTGAGAGAGAGATGATAAAGAGATAAAGGTGGTGGAGAGAGATAGTGGAGAGAGATGGTGATAGAGTGATAGAGAGATGGTGGAGAGATGATGAACAGAGTGATAGAGAGATGGTGGAGAGAGATGGTGGAGAGCGAGATGATAGAGAGATGATAACAGAGTGATAGAGAGATGATAACAGTGATAGAGAGATGGTGGAGAGCGAGATGATCGAGAGATGATAACAGAGTGATAGAGAGATGATAACAGTGATAGAGAGATGGTGGAGAGCGAGATGATAGAGAGATGATAACAGAGTGATAGAGAGATGATAACAGTGATAGAGAGATGGTGGAGAGCGAGATGATAGAGAGATGGTGGAGAGCGAGATGATAGAGAGATGATAACAGAGTGATAGAGAGATGATAACAGTGATAGAGAGATGATAGAGAGAGAGATGGTGGAGAGAGATGATAACAGAGTGATAGAGAGAGAGATGGTGGAGAGATAGAGAGATGATAGATAGAGATGGTGGAGAGAGAACATAACAGAGTGATAGAGAGAGAGATGGTGGAGAGATGATAGAGAGATGATAGAGAGATGGTGGAGAGAGATGGTGATAGAGTGATAGAGAGATGGTGGAGAGCGAGATGATAGAGAGATGGTGGAGAGCGAGATGATAGAGAGATGGTGGAGAGCGAGATGATAGAGAGATGGTAACAGAGTGATAGAGAGATGATAACAGTGATAGAGAGATGATAACAGTGATAGAGAGATGATAACAGTGATAGAGAGATGATAGAGAGAGAGATGGTGGAGAGAGAAGATAACAGAGTGATAGAGAGATGAGAGAGAAGATAACAGAGTGATGATAGAGAGACAGATGAGAGAGATAATGTAGAGACAGACAGATGATAATGGAGTGAGACAGATGACAACGTTGATGACGATGATGATGGTGATTGGAAGGGAAGTGACGCAGCTAAGCTCCTCCCCCGTGTGTCTTGAGACCGGATGACCGTCTGGCAATGCGCCCTCTGCTGGTCGATCACCTTCTCTGCGACTGGGATCTGCCTTAAGCGATGGAGACGATGTGATACACCCCCCCCCCCCCCATGGGGACTGCGTTCAATAATAAAAACAAAATTAATAACAACAAACACACCCAATGGCTTCAGAGTACTCGGTTTGTATCGCTACGTACGGCACGAAAGAGGTTCAACGTGAACTGCTCATGCACCTAGCCTGGCACGGCTGTCGGCCGTGGCACCTGCTGGGTTGGTCCTGTGACCTCATGCACCTAGCCTGGCACAGCAGTCGGCCCATGGCACCTGCTGGGTCTGTCCCGTGACCCCCTCCTCCTGCACCTAGCCTGGTACAGCTGTCAACCAATGGTACCTGCTGGGTCTGTCCCGTGACCACCTCATGAACCTAGCCTGGCACTAACGTCGGCCCATGGCACCTGCAGGGTTTGTCCTGTGACCTCCTGCACCTAGCCTGGCACGGTTGTAAACCCATGGCACCTGCTGGGTCTGTCCCGTAACCTCCTCCTGCACCTAGCCTGGCACAGCAGTCAACCCATGGCACCTGCTGGGTCTGTCTCGTGACCTCCTCCTGCACCTAGCCTGGCACAGCAGTCAACCCATGGCACCTGCTGGGTCTGTCCCGTGACCTGCACCTAGCCTGGCACAGCAGTCGGCCCGTGGCACCTGCAGGGTCTGTCCCGTGACCTCCTGCACCTAGCCTGGCACCGTAACAGCGTTGCTGTTCGGCATCAACTCCGCTCACTTCATGTGTGTATGTGTGTGTGTGTCTGTGTGTGTCTGTGTGTGTCTGTGTGTGTGTCTGTGGTGTGTCTGTGTGTGTGTGTCTGTGTGTGTATGTATGTGTGTGTGCAGGCTATGAGTGAGTCTACTTACATTAGCTAGGCAGGCTATGCCAATGCATCAATGCCAATGCATCAACAATGCCAATGCATCAACAATGCCAATGCATCAACAATGCATCAACAATGCCAATGCATCAACAATGCATCAACAATGCCAATGCATCAGCAGCAATTCCAATGCAGCATATTTTCTGTCCTGGTCACAAAATCTAAGTTTGTGGGGATTCACAGCCAATTTTCCATACTTTTGAGGCATGAGCAATTAGTGAAATAACACTCGCTACCCATGGACAAAAAAATCGTGTTACATAGTGAAATAGGTACATTCCTAAATGTCACGGACCTGGTCACAAAAGCAAAGTTTGTGTGCAGTAGTAATACTAATAACAGCCAATTTTCCATACTTTTGAGGCATTAGAAATTCGGAAATTAAAACTTACTACCCATGGACATGAATGAAAAAGTAAAATGTGGAGCTCGTGAAGGACGCTGCTGCTACTGGGGCTAGTGCCAGGCTAGGTGCACCTTGGGGCTACTGGGCCAGTTGGGAGGAGTCGCCCTCGAAAGATCTGGGCAAAGTCCATCGGTGAGCTCCTCCGGCAGGCAAGGCTGCGTTGGCTGGGTCACGTAGCCCGCATGCCCAGCCACCGCATGCCGAAACAGCTTTTGTTCGGCCGGATCGAGGGGGCTAAACGGACGCGGCACGGGCTAGAGAAGAGATGGATGGGTGAGTGCGTGGGTGAGTGAGTGCGTGAGTGAGTGGGTGGGTGAGTGGTGAGTGAGTGGGTGGGGGTGGGTGAGTGGGTGGGTGAGTGTGTGAGTGACACGGGCTAGAGAAGAGATGGGTGATGGGTACAGGAGGAGTGGGTGAGTGAGTGAGTGGGTGAGTGGGTGAGCGTGTGAGTGCACGGGCTAGAGAAGAGTGGGTGATGGGTACAGGAGGACGTGGAGTAACTGAGTGAGTGGGTGAGTGAGTGGNTGAGTGTGTGAGTGTGTGAGTGACACGGGCTAGAGAAGAGATGGAGTGATGGGTACAGGAGGAGTGGAGNTGAGTGAGTGAGTGGGTGAGTGANTGGGTGAGTGGGTGAGTGTGTGAGTGACACGGGCTAGAGAAGAGATGGAGTGATGTGGTACAGGAGGACGTGGAGCTGAGTGGACTTGCCGATGACCGGTACCAGCGGTGTCAAGATCGGCCTCAGTGGAGGAGGCTCGTGAAGGACGCTACTGGGCAGTTGGAGGCAGTCGCCCTCCAACAACAATGGAGGGCGGAGGAGCGACGCTCACAACAACGAGCGGAGCGCCGGGTGGCTAAAGCACAGCAAGTTGGCACAGTAGGGGGCACAGGTGGTGCATCAGCCGGTCATCTCGGTCAGTCGACCCGTGGCACCTGCTGGGTCTGCCCGTGACCTCCTGCCAGCGGGCGTTCGACACTTCACGTGGCCTCAAGGTGCACATGGCCTGGCACAGCGTCGTGGTGACGTCACCGCCACTTAGTGGCGAATGGCGGTTGTTTTAACGGCACTTGCCCCAACACACCTGCTAGAGGCTACCTGGGGGACATTTGTCTGTGTGTGTAACAGCACTTGCCCCTACAGCCCTGCTAGAGGCTACCTGGGGGATCTTTGTCTGTAGCTGCACTTGCCCCTACAGCCCTGCTAGAGGCTACCTGGGGCAGCTTTGTCTCTGTGAGTCACTCGTAATCGGCAGCGGAACTACTCCAGTTTCAGTTTCGAGGTACAAACGCCCGAACTTCAGACGGAAACCACCACCACCATCACCACCTCACCACCACCATCACAACCACCACCATCACCACCATCACCACCACCACCATCACCACCATCACCACCACCATCACAACCACCATCACAACCACCATCACTACCACCACCATCACCACCACTACCACCACCATCACCACCATCAACGTCTCTGCGTGAGAGGTTAGTCTATGGGTCTCTGTGTTGTGAGTCTGTGGGTCTCCGTGTGATGAGTATATGGGTCTCTGTGTGGTGAGTCTATGAGTCTCTGTGTAGTGAGTCTATGGGTCTCTGTGTGGTGAGTCTGTGTGTCTCCGTGTGATGAGTATATGGGTCTATGTGTGGTGAGTCTATGAGTCTCTGTGTAGTGAGTCTATGGGTCTCTGTGTGGTGAGTCTGTGTGTCTCCGTGTGATGAGTATATGGGTCTCTGTGTGGTGAGTCTATGAGTCTCTGTGTAGTGAGTCTATGGGTCTCTGTGTGGTGAGTCTGTGTGTCTCCGTGTGATGAGTATATGGGTCTCTGTGTGGTGAGTCTATGAGTCTCTGTGTAGTGAGTCTATGGGTCTCTGTGTGGTGAGTCTGTGTGTCTCCGTGTGATGAGTATATGGGTCTCTGTGTGGTGAGTCTATGAGTCTCTGTGTGGTGAGTCTGTGGGTCTCTGTGGTGAGTCTGTGGGTCTCTGTGTGAGTCTATGTGTGGTGAGTCTGTGGGTCTCTGTGTGGTGAGTCTGGGGGTCTCTGTGTGGTGAGTCTATGGGTCTCTGTGTGATGAGTCTATGGGTCTCTGTGTGAGTCTATGGGTCTCTGTGTGGTGAGTCTATGGGTCTCTGTGTCGTGAGTCTATGAGTCTCTGAGTGGTGAGTCTATGGGTCTCTGTGTGAGTGGTGAGTATATGAGTCTCTGTGTGAGTGGTGAGTCTATGTGTCTCTGTGTGATGAGTCAGTGGGTCTCTGTGTGGTGAGTCTGTGGATCTCTGAGTGGTGAGTCTGTGTGTCCCTGTGTGGTGAGTCTATGGGTCTCTGTGTGAGTGGTGAGTCTATGGGTCTCTGTGTGATGAGTCAGTGGGTCTCTGTGTGATAACTATGTGGGTTTCTGTGTGGTGAGTCTATGGGTCTCTGTGTGAGTGGTGAGTCTATACTGATCACTCACACAGAGACCCATAGACTCACCACTCACACAGAGACCCATAGACTCACCACTCACACAGAGACCCATAGACTCACCACCACCACACAGAGACCCACAGACTCACCACACAGAGAGCCATAGACTCACCAGGCAGAGAGCCATAGACTCACCACTCACACAGAGACCCATAGACTCACCACTAACACAGAGACCCATAGACTCATCACTCACACAGAGACCCATAGACTCACCACTCACACAGAGACCCATAGACTCACCACTCACACAGAGACCCATAGACTCATCACTCACACAGAGACCCATAGACTCATCACTCACACAGAGACCCATAGACTCACCACTCACACAGAGACCCATAGACTCACACCGAGACCCATAGACTCACCACACAGAGACCCACAGACTCACCACTCACACAGAGACCCATAGACTCACACAGAGACCCATAGACTCATCACTCACACAGAGACCCATAGACTCACCACTCACACAGAGACCCATCTATGGGTCTCACCACTCACACAGAGACCCATCTATGGGTCTCTGTGTGGTGAGTCTATGGGTCTCTGTGTGTGTGATGAGTCTGGGTCTCTGTGTGATGAGTCTATGGGTCTCTGTGTGAGTGGTGAGTCTATGGGTCTCTGTGTGAGTGGTGAGTCTATGGTCTCTGTGTTAGTGGTGAATCTATGGGTCTCTGTGTGATGAGTCAGTGGGTCTCTGTGTGATGAGTCTGTGGGTCTCTGTGTGAGTCTGTGGGTCTCTGTGTGGTGAGTCTATGGTCTCTGTGTGAGTGGTGAGTCTATGGGTCTCTGTGTGAGTGGTGAGTCTATGGGTCTCTGTGTGAGTGATGAGTCTATGGGTCTCTGTGTTAGTGGTGAGTCTATGGGTCTCTGTGTGAGTGGTGAGTCTATGGGTCTCTGAGTCTGTGGGTCTCTGTGTGGTGAGTCTGTGGGTCTCTGTGTGGTGAGTCTATGGGTCTCTGTGTGAGTGGTGAGTCTATGGGTCTCTGTGTGAGTGGTGAGTCTATGGGTCTCTGTGTGAGTGATGAGTCTGTGGTCTCTGTGTGAGTGATGAGTCTATGGGTCTCTGTGTGAGTCTATGGGTCTCTGTGTGAGTGATGAGTCTATGGGTCTCTGTGTGAGTGGTGAGTCTATGGTCTCTGTGTGAGTGGTGAGTCTATGGGTCTCTGTGTGAGTGATGAGTCTATGGGTCTCTGTGTGGTGAGTCTATGGGTCTCTGTGTGAGTGGTGAGTCTGTGGGTCTCTGTGTGAGTGGTGAGTCTGTGGGTCTCTGTGTGGTGGTGAGTCTATGGGTCTCTGTGTGATGAGTCTGTGGGTCTGTGTGATGAGTCTGTGGGTCTCTGTGTGATGAGTCTGTGGGTCTTTGTGTGATGAGTCTGTGGGTCTCTGTGTGATGGTGAGTCTGTGGGTCTCTGTGTGANTGGTGAGTCTGTGGGTCTCTGTGGGAGTCTGTGGGTCTCTGTGAGTCTGTGGGTCTCTGTGTGATGAGTCTGTGGGTCTCTGTGTGATGAGTCTGTGGGTCTCTGTGGTGAGTATGAGTCTGTGGGTCTCTGTGTGANTGGTGAGTCTGTGGGTCTCTGTGTGAGTCTGTGGGTCTCTGTGTGGTGAGTCTGTGGGTCTCTGTGTGGTGTCTATGGGTCTCTGTGTGAGTGGGAGTCTATGGGTCTCTGTGTGAGTGGTGAGTCTGTGGATCTCTGTGTGAGTGGTGTCTGTGGCTCTCTGTGTGAGTGGTGAGTCTGTGACTCTCTGTGTGAGTGGTGAGTCTGTGGCTCTCTGTGTGAGTGGTGTCTGTGACTCTCTGTGGGTGAGTCTATGAGTCTCTGTGTGAGTGGTGAGTCTGTGGCTCTCTGTGTGAGTGGTGAGTCTATGACTCTCTGTGTGAGTGCGAGTCTATGAGTCTCTGTGTGAGTGGTGAGTCTGTGGCTCTCTGTGTGAGTGGTGTCTATGGGTCTCTGTGTGAGTGATGAGTCTATGAGTCTCTGTGTGAGTGGTGAGTCTGTGGCTCTCTGTGTGAGTGGTGAGTATATGAGTCTCTGTGTGAGTGGTGAGTCTATGGGTCTCTGTGTGAGTGATGAGTCTATTAGTCTCTGTGTGAGTGGTGAGTCTGTGGCTCTCTGTGTGAGTGGTGAGTATATGAGTCTCTGTGTGAGTGGTGAGTCTATGGGTCTCTGTGTGAGTGGTGAGTCTGTGACTCTCTGTGTGAGTGGTGAGTCTGTGACTCTCTGTGTGAGTGGTGAGTCTGTGGCTCTCTGTGTGAGTGGTGAGTCTGTGTCTCTCTGTGTGAGTGGTGAGTCTATGGGTCTCTGTGTGAGTGGTGAGTCTATGGGTCTCTGTGTGAGTAGTGAGTCTATGGGTCTCTGTGTGATGAGTCTATGGGTCTCTGTGTGAGTGGTAAGTCTGTGTCTCTCTGTGTGAGTGGTGAGTCTATGGGTCTCTGTGTGAGTGGTGAGTCTATGGGTCTCTGTGTGAGTAGTGAGTCTATGGGTCTCTGNGTGATGAGTCTATGGGTCTCTGTGTGAGTGGTAAGTCTGTGTCTCTCTGTGTGAGTGGTGAGTCTATGGGTCTCTGTGTGAGTGGTGAGTCTATGGGTCTCTATGTGATGAGTCTATGGGTCTCTGTGTGGTAATTCTATGGGTCTCTGTGTGACGAGTCTATGGGTCTCTCTGTGTGAGTGGTGAGTCTATGGCTCTCTGTGTGAGTGGTGAGTCTATAGGTCTCTGTGTGAGTGGTGAGTCTGTGGGTCTCTATGTGAGTTGTGAGTCTGTGGCTCTCTGTTGGTGGTGAGTTGTGGCTCTCTGTGTGAGTGGTGAGTCTATGAGTCTCTGTGTGAGTCTATAGGTCTCTATGTGAGTGTGAGTCTGTGGCTCTCTGTTGAGTGGTGAGTCTATGGGTCTCTCTGTGTGAGTGGTGAGTCTGTGACTCTCTGTGTGGTGGTGAGTCTGTGGGTCTCTGTGTGAGTTGTGAGTCTATGGCTCTCTGTGTGAGTGATGAGTCTATGGCTCTCTGTGTGAGTGGTGAGTCTATGGCTCTCTGTGTGAGTGATGAGTCTATGACTCTCTGTGTGAGTGGTGAGTCTGCGTCTCTCTGTGTGAGTGGTGAGTCTGCGTCTCTCTGTGTGAGTGGTGAGTCTATGGGTCTCTGTGTGAGTGGTGAGTCTATGGCTCTCTGTGTGAGTGGTGAGTCTATGGCTCTCTGTGTGAGTGGTGAGTCTATGGCTCTCTGTGTGAGTTGTGAGTCTGTGGGTCTCTGTGTGAGTGGTGAGTCTGTGGGTCTCTGTGTGAGTGGTGAGTCTGTGGGTCTCTGTGTGAGTGATGAGTCTATGGCTCTCTGTGTGAGTGATGAGTCTATGAGTCTCTGTGTGTGTAGTGAGTCTGTGTCTCTCTGTGTGAGTGATGAGTCTATGAGTCTCTGTGTGAGTGGTGAGTATGTGGGTCTCTGTGTGAGTGGTGAGTCTGTGGCTCTCTGTGTGAGTGGTGAGTCTATGAGTCTCTGTGTAGTGGTGAGTCTATGACTCTCTGTGTGAGTGGTGAGTCTGTGGCTCTCTGTGTGAGTGGTGAGTCTATGAGTCTCTGTGTGAGTGGTGAGTCTGTGGCTCTCTGTGTGAGTGGTGAGTCTATGAGTCTCTGGAGTGGTGAGTCTATGAGTCTCTGTGTGAGTGTGAGTCTGTGGCTCTCTGTGTGAGTGGTGAGTCTGTGTCTCTCCGTCTCAGCAGCGATGGAGTTGCCCTTCCTCACGAAGAACCGTGAGCAGCTCCTGCGTCTCGTCGTGCGATCCTGGACCCCTCATGGACGAGTTGGAGTCCATGGGCTCAGGGACGTCTACAATGCGGCCGAAGCGCCACCACGACGTGAGAGCAGAGACTTGGAGACCCACGGAGAAGAGGCTCGCCACACAGAGACCCATACACTCACCACACAGAGACCCATAGACTNACCACACAGAGACCCATAGATACACACAGAGACCCACAGACTCACCACACAGAGACCCACAGACACCACACAGAGACCCATAGATACCCACAGAGACCCACAGACTCANCACATAGAGACCCATAGACTCACACAGACCCATAGACTCACCACACAGAGACCCATAGAATTACCACACAGAGACCCACAGTCTCACCACACAGAGACCCACAGACTCACCACACAGAGACCCATAGAATTACCACACAGAGACCCACAGACTCACCACACAGAGACCCACACTCACCACACAGAGACCCATAGAATTACCACACAGAGACCCACAGACATCACATAGAGACCCATAGACTCACCATGCAGAGACCCATAGACTCACCATAGAGACCCATAGACTCACACACAGAGACCCATAGATTCACCACACAGAGACCCATAGACTCACCACACAGAGACCCATAGACTCACCACACAGAGACCCATAGAATTACCACACAGAGACCCACAGACTCACCACACAGAGACCCACAGACTCACCACACAGAGACCCATAGAATTACCACACAGAGACCCATAGAATTACACACAGAGACCCACAGACTCATCACATAGAGACCCATAGACTCACAGAGACCCATAGACTCACCATGCAGAGACCCATAGACTCACCATGCAGAGACCCATAGACTCACCACACAGAGACCCATAGATTCACCACAGAGACCCATAGACTNACACAGAGACCCATAGACTCACCACGCAGAGACCCATAGACTCACCACACAGAGACCATAGACTCACCACACAGAGACCCATAGAATTACCACACAGAGACCCACAGACTCACCACACAGAGACCCACAGACTCACCACACAGAGACCCATAGAATTACCACACAGAGACCCACAGACTCATCACATAGAGACCCATAGACTCACCATGCAGAGACCCATAGACTCACCATGCAGAGACCCACAGACTCACCACACAGAGACCCATAGACTCACCACGCACACAGAGACCCATAGACTCACCACGCAGAAACCCATAGACTCACCACGCAGAGACCCACAGACTCACCACACAGATACCCATAGACTCACCATGCAGAGACACATAGACTCACCACGCAGACACCCATAGACTCACCACTCACACAGAGACCCAAAGACTCACCACTCACACAGAGACCCAAAGACTCACCACTCACACAGAGACCCAAAGACTCACCACTCACACAGAGACCCATAGACTCATCACACAGAGACCCATAGACTCACCACACAGAGACCCATAGACTCACACACTCACACAGAGACCCATAGACTCACACAGAGAGCCATAGACTCACCACTCACACAGAGACCCATAGACTCACACAGAGAGCCATAGACTCACACTCACACAGAGACCCATAGACTCACCACTCACACAGAGACCCATAGACTCACCACTCACACAGAGACCCATAGACTCATCACTCACACAGAGACCCATAGACTCATCACTCACACAGAGACCCATAGACTCACCACTCACACAGAGACCCACAGACTCATCACTCACACAGAGACCCATAGACTCCCACACAGAGACCCATAGACTCACGCAGAGACCCATAGACTCACCACACAGAGACCATAGACTCACCACACAGAGACCCATAGAATTACCACACAGAGACCCACAGACTCACCACACAGAGACCCACAGACTCACCACACAGAGACCCATAGAATTACCACACAGAGACCCACAGACTCATCACATAGAGACCCATAGACTCACCATGCAGAGACCCATAGACTCACCATGCAGAGACCCACAGACTCACCACACAGAGACCCATAGACTCACCACAGAGACCCATAGACTCACCACGCAGAGACCCATAGACTCACCACGCAGAGACCCACAGACTCACCACACAGATACCCATAGACTCACCATGCAGAGACACATAGACTCACCACGCAGACACCCATAGACTCACCACTCACACAGAGACCCAAAGACTCACCACTCACACAGAGACCCAAAGACTCACCACTCACACAGAGACCCAAAGACTCACCACTCACACAGAGACCCATAGACTCACCACTCACACAGAGACCCATAGACTCACCACTCACACAGAGACCCATAGACTCACCACTCACACAGAGACCCATAGACTCACCACTCACACAGAGACCCATAGACTCACCACTCACACAGAGACCCATAGACTCACCACTCACACAGAGACCCATAGACTCACCACTCACACAGAGACCCATAGACTCACCACTCACACAGAGACCCATAGACTCACCACTCACACAGAGACCCATAGACTCATCACTCACACAGAGACCCATAGACTCATCATACAGAGACCCATTACCTACCACACAGGGTCTTGGATCGAACCCACGACCTCCTCCATACCAGGTGAGGAAGATCACATCTCCTAGCCACCATGATATTCACGCTTAGGCCGTGATGATGGTGGTGGTGGCGGTGGTGGTGGTGACGGTGGTGGTGTTGGTGATGGTGGTGGTGATGATGATGGTGGTGATGGTGGTGGTGGTATTGATGGTGGTGATGGTGGTGATGTTGATGTTGGTGATGGTGATGGTGGCAGTGGCGATGGTGGTGGTGGTGGTGGTGATGGTGGTGATGTTGATGGTGGTGATGGTGGTGATGGTGATGGTGGCAGTGGCGATGGTGGTGATGGTGGTGGTATTGATGGTAGCGGTGGTGATGGTGATGGTGGTGGTGATGGTGGTGATGGTGGTGGTGATGGTGGTGATGTTGATGGTGGTGATGGTGGTGATGGTGATGGTGGCAGTGGCGATGGTGGTGATGGTGGTGGTATTGATGGTAGCGGTGGTGATGGTGATGGTGGTGGTGATGGTGGCAGTGGTGATGGTGGTGGCAGTGGTGGTGGAGGTGGTGATGGTGGTGATGGTGATGGTGGTGATATTGATGGTGGTGATGGTGGTGATGGTGGTGGCAGTGGTGGTGGCGATGGTGGTGATGGTGGCGATGGTGGTGATGGTGGCGATGGTGACGATGGTGGCGACGGTGACGATGGTGGTCGTGGCAGTGGCGATGGTGTTGGAGGTGGTGGTGGCGGTGGTGGCGATGGTGGTGATGTTGATGTTGTCGATGTTGATGGTGGACGTTGCAATTTCAGCCGGTTGACCGTCCCCCCCCTCCCCCGGCAGGAGCTGCAGGCCGAGCGACTCATCTCCGAGATGGTCACCCTGGGACAGCCGGCGGCGGTGGACCTCCTCACGTCTCTCCACGAGCTGCGGGACAAATACGAGGGCCTCGGCGGGTTCCTTGACAGCCTCCGTGAGCCACCTCCACCTCCACCACCACCTCCACCACCACCACCTCCACCTCCACCACCACCACCTCCACCACCTCCACCTCCACCTCCACCACACCACCACCTCCACCACCACCACCACCACCACCACCTCCACCACCTTCACCTCCACCTCCACCTCCACCACCACCACCACCACCTCCACCACCACCACACCACCTTCACCACCACCACCACCACCACCTCCACCACCTCCACCTCCACCTCCACCACCACCTCCACCACCACCACCTCCACCACCTCTCTACCTCCACCTCCACCACCTCTACCACCACCACCACCTCCACCTCCACCACCACCACCACCACCATCTCCACCACGACCACCTCCACCACCACCTCCACGTCCACCTCTACCTCTACCTCTATCACCACCACCACCTCCACCACCTCCACCTCCACCTCCACCACCACCTCCACCACCACCTCCACCACCTCCACCTCCACCACCACCACCTCCACCACCACCACCACCACCACCACCACCACCACCACCTCCACCACCTCCACCTCCACCTCCACCACCACCTCCACCACCACCACCTCCACCACCTCCTCTACCTCCACCTCCACCACCTCTACCACCACCACCACCTCCACCTCCACCACCACCACCACCACCATCTCCACCACGACCACCTCCACCACCACCTCCACGTCCACCTCTACCTCTACCTCTATCACCACCACCACCTCCACCACCTCCACCTCCACCTCCACCACCACCTCCACCACCACCACCTCCACCACCTCCACCTCCACCACCACCACCTCCACCACCACCTCCACCACCACCACCTCCACCACCTCCACCTCCACCACCACCTCCACCTCCACTGCCATCTCCATCACCACCTTCATCTCCACAACCTCCACCTCCACCTCCACCACCACCTCCACCACCACCACCTCCACCTCCACCACCACCACCACCACCACCTCCACCACCACCACCGCCTCCACCTCCACCACCACCAACCTCCACCTCCACCACCACCACCACCACCTCCACCACCACCACCACCACCACCTCCACCACCACCACCACCTCCACCACCACCTCCACCTCCACCCCTCTCATTTAGCCTCGTCAGCCTCCGTGAGCGATCTCCACCACCACCTCCACCACCACCACCACCTCCACCTCCACCACCACCTCCACCACCACCACCACCTCCACCACCACCACCTCCACCACCACCTCCACCCCTCTCATTTAGCCTCGTCGGCCTCCGTGAGCGATCTCCACCACCACCTCCACCACCACCACCACCTCCACCTCCACCACCACCACCACCACCACCACCACCACCTCCACCTCCACCACCACCTCCACCACCACCTCCACCCCTCTCATTTAGCCTCGTCGGCCTCCGTGAGCAGCCGTTGGCCTAGATTTGATTCTTTCGTGACTGCAAGGATTCATATTCTTAGGTTTTTTCGGTAAAGTCACCGTGTAGGTAAAAAATTAAAATTAATAAAAGTAAAATAAAAATTAAATAAGAATCACGACGTTCCCTCTTCAGGAGGAACCGTGACAGCTCGCTTGCTGTATCAAGTAAAGCTTGTGTTGCCTCCGAAACGTCGTGATTTTTATTTAACTTTTATTAATTCGAATTTTTTACCTACACGGTGACTTTTACCGAAAAAACCTAAGAATATTAGCCGTTAGCCCTTGCGACGCTCTCGTCGTTTCGTTTTCACGTCTCGGACGAGAGGGCGTCCCCCGGTCACGGAGTGCGGATGGCGAGGAGGAGAGGTGGGAGAGAGGGGGGGGGGTGTAAGAGATGGTTAAAGCAACAAACAAAATCAAAGAGACTAACTTATACATCGTGGGAACTCCTTTGCAGGTACCAAAATATGATCACAGGTTTCCCCCTGTCTTCTGGCAACAACACAGCCCTGTTAAGAAGTCCAAACAACAAACTGAAAGATTTTATTTACGAGGAATCGTCTCTGCATTGACCACGATGCTTGTGGTCAGAATGCAAACTAGAATAAAGATGGCCGCCACTACCCGGTCTCGCGGCATCTCTTCACAGAAGCGAGCGACTCGGTCAGGAGAGCCATCCTGTATCTTGGAGTCTGCTAAGAGATCTAACGGTTGTGTGGGAACCAGAGGTCGCAAACGGGTTTTGATTCCTTACCCGTACCCGGCCGCACCAGGGTCGAAAACGGGTACCTGCTGACGTGTGCACTGCCGTACATAGCAGATACAACTTTCCGTCAGCAGCCAGCGCTGTTACTCTGCACGTATTTAAAAAAACATTCCACTTTATCGATCACCGCTTTCCATGACCGAGGCTTTTAGCAGCTCCCCCCCCCCCCAACTTTCTCCATCTCCGTAGCGAGGGCCGACTCCAACAGCACGGCCCGAGGGCAGCCGGGACCAGGCGCTGCCGCCGCCACGGTACCTGTCCAGCTCCCGACAGCGTTACCGGCAGCCTCTCCTGCCGCTGCTCCCGCTGCTGCGTTGTCGTTCGAGGCGAAGCTTCAAGCTTGCGGCGACGACACCGAGCTCCTGGAGAAGATGGTTACTCTGATGCCGCAGCTCGTGCGAGCTCTGCAGGGAAATCTCTTGCCGATACTCAACGAGCTGAGCGCCAAGGAGGTCATCACGATGGCCGAGAGAGACGTGAGTCTCTGTCGCCAGGGCATTCCAAACGGAGATGACGGTTCGGGGACGTAGGCAGAGGTGGATTGAGGCTTTTTAAATCCTTTATATTAAGTTCGCTTGCTTGCGTGCGTGCTTGCGTGCTTGCTTGCTTGCTTAGGACCGTGCAAATCTTTCACTCGTTTTTTAAATCCTTTATATTAAGTTCGCTTGCTTGCTTGCGTGCTTGCTTGCTTGCTTACGACCGTGCAAATCTTTCGGTCGTTTTTTAACCCACTTCCCGTGATCCAATCGAGCTGACATTTTGCACACAGACTCGTTGTGCGTGACAATTAATGTTCGTGGGGAAAAAAAATTCCCAAATTTGACACTGTTTAGGGGAAAATAATTAAATACTTAATTACCAATTGCTTAATACTGGCAGACAATCATCTGACCCATAGGTGGCAGCCATCTCAAGCCAGAGGACGAGAAGACTCTAGCCGCCAAGGATTTATAGTGAAAAACTTTGTTTTTACGGGTTATACTTATTTTAGAGGGAGAGCCCTGGGTACTTCTGTTCCGTGAGTCTCTTCATAGTCCCATGGGACGTTGGCTATCAACAACTAGGCAACTCCTATGACTAATTGGGAATGGGACGCAAGCGTAGGATTGATCACCCTGTCGCTGGCCGCCTTTGGGGAGGGTGTATCGTGCGAAAGGCCGAAACACCCTAGGAACCAAAGGTTCACTACTGACGATGCGCTCCCCAAATTTCACCAGGCTCGCTGTTCATGAATTCTTGGAAGTGCTTGCACAAAGGATAGTAACATCTCATCCTGTGTTCTTGGAATCAGTGATAACGTCCCAACGGTGGCTACTGCTGCCCCCAAGGTCACCACTGCTACCGCCACCGTTCAAGCATTGATACTTGGTCCAGCCGCTGGACAAGATGTCGTTACTGCCTTGCTCACAACGAGGTGGATGAGTGGGTGGATGGGTGAGTGAGTGAGTGGGTGATGAGTGAGTGGGTGGTGAGTGAGTGGGTGGTGAGTGAGTGGTGAAGTGAGTGAGGGTGGTGAGTGAGTGAGTGAGTGGGTGGTGTGGGTGAGTGAGTGGTGAGTGAGTGAGTGAGTGGGTGAATGAGTGAGTGGGGGGATGAGTGGGTGGCTGAGTGAGTGGGTGAGTGAGTGAGTGAGTGGATGAGTGAGAGAGTGGTGTTGGGTGGGTGAGTGAGTGAGTGAGTGAGTGGGTGAGTGAGTGGTGAATGAGTGAGTGGTGAGTGAGTGGTGAGTGAGTGAGTGGGTGAGTGAGTGGGTGGATGAGTGAGTGAGTGGGTGAATGAGTAAGTGGGGGATGAGTGGGTGGCTGAGTTAGTGGGTGAGTGAGTGAGTGAGTGGGTGAATGAGTGAGTGGGTGGGTGAGTGAGTGGGTGAGTGAGTGAGTAGATGGGTGAGTGAGTGGGTGAGTGAATGAGTGAGTGGGTAGATGAATGAGTGGGTGGGGAGTGAGTGGATGAGTGAGTGGGTGGTGAGTGAGTGGTTGGTGAGTGAGTGAGTGGGTGAGTGAGTGGGTGAGTGAGTGGGTGGTGAGTGGGTGAATAAGTGAATTGGTGATAGGGCAGTGTGTGTAGAGTTTCCCATACCTGGGCAGTGTGCTCATGACCGGCTCCGGTTTAACAGCAGAGGTCTCACTCTGAATCAGTCGAGCGGCATTATCTTTTCATCGGTTGCATAACGCTGTGTGGAAGCTACCTGGTCTATCACTCCGCACAAAGCTTCAGGTCTTCTCGGCCACGGTCATTCCCTCCCTTCTCTACGCTTGCGAAACGTGGACCCTCCTAATGGAGCATCTTCGCCGGTTGGAAACATTTAGGCTGGCCTGCCTACGATCCATCCTGGGGTTAACCAGGCTGGATTGTGTGAAGAGCTCAGAAATCCTTGAAAGATCTGGGCAAAGTCCCATCAGTGAGCTCCTCCGGCAGGCAAGCCTGCGTTGGCTGGGTCATGTAGCCCGCATGCCCAGCCACCGCATGCCTAAACAGCTTTTGTTCGCCGGATCGAGGGGGCTAGACGGGCGCGGCACGGGCTAGAGAAGAGATGGAGTGATGTGGTACAGGAGGACGTGGAGCTGAGTGGACTTGCCGATGACTGGTACCAGCGGTGTCAAGATCGGCCTCAGTGGAGGAGGCTCGTGAAGGACGCTACTGGGCAGTTGGAGGCAGTCGCCCTCCAACAACAACGGAGGGCGGAGGAGCGACGCTCACAACAACGAGCGGAGCGCCGGGTGGCTAAAGCACAGCAAGTTGGTACAGTAGGGGGCACAGGTGGTGCATCTGCCAGTCATCTCGGTCATCTCGGTCAGTCGACCCGTGACCTCCTGCCAGCGGGCGTTCGACACTTGTGTGTTGATGTGTGTGTGTGTGTTGAACTTGTGTGTGTGTGTGTTGATGTGTTGTGTTGATGTGTTGTGTGTGTTGATGTGTGTTGATGTGTTGTGTTGATGTGTTGTGTTGATGTGTTGTGTGTTGTGTTGATGTGTTGATGTGTNTGTGTGTTGATGTGTGTGTTGATGTGTTGATGTGTGTGTGTGTTGATGTGTGTGTGTGTGTTGATGTGTTGATGTGTGTGTGTGTTGATGTGTTGATGTGTGTGTGTGTTGATGATGTGTGTGTTGATGTGTTGATGTGTGTGTGTGTTGATGATGTGTGTGTTGATGTGTTGATGTGTGTGTGTGTTGATGTTGTGTGTGTTGATGTGTTGATGTGTGTGTGTGTTGATGTGTGTGTGTTGATGTGTTGATGTGTGTGTGTGTTGATGTGTTGTGTTGATGTGTTGTGTTGATGTGTTGTGTTGATGTGTGTGTGTTGATGTGTGTGTGTTGATGTGTGTGTGTTGATGTGTTGTGTTGATGTGTGTGTGTTGATGTGTGTGTGTTGATGTGTTGATGATGTGTGTGTTGATGTGTGTGTGTGTTGATGTGTGTGTCGTGTTGTAGAAGGTCAAGGCCAAGTCAAACAGTGGAGGTGATGTGTGTGTGTTGCTGTGTGTGTTGATGTGTGTGTGTGTTGATGTGTGTGTGTGTGTTGATGTGTGTGTGTGTTGATGTGTGTGTGTTGATGTGATGTGTGTGTTGATGTGTGTGTGTTGATATATGTGTGAGAGTAGAAGGTCAAGGCCAAGTCAAACAGTGGAGGTGCTGTGTGTGTTGATGATGATGATGTGTGTGTGTGTTGATGTGTGTGTGTTGATGTTGATGTGTGTGTTGATGTGTGTGTGTTGATGTGTGTGTGTGTTGATGATAATGTGTGTGTTGATGTGTGTGTTGATGATGATGATGTTGATGTGTGTGAGAGTAGAAGGTCAAGGCCAAGTACACAGTGGAGGTGCTGTGTGTGTGTTGATGTGTTGGTGTGTGTGTGTGTTGATGTGATGTGTTGTGTGTGTTGATGTGTGTGTGTGTTGATGTGTGTGTGTGTTGATGTGTGTGTGTTGATGTGATGTGTGTCATGTTGATGTGTGTGTCGTGTTGTAGAAGGTCAAGGCCAAGTCAAACAGTGGAGGTGATGTGTTGTGTGTTGATGTGTGTGTGTGTTGATGTGTGTGTGTGTTGATGTGTGTGTGTGTTGATGTGTTGTGTTGATGTGATGTGTGTCGTGTTGATGTGTGTGTGTGTTGATGTGTGTGTGTGTTGATGTGTGTGTGTGTTGATGTGTGTGTGTGTTGATGTGTGTGTGTTGATGTGATGTGTGTCGTGTTGATGTGTGTGTGTGTTGATGTGTGTGTGTTGATGTGTGTGTGTGTTGATGTGTGTGTGTGTTGATGTGTGTGTGTTGATATATGTGTGAGAGTAGAAGGTCAAGGCCAAGTCAAGCAGTGGAGGTGCTGTGTGTGTGTGTTGATGTGTGTGTGATGATGATGATGATGATATTGTGTGTGTGTTGATGATGATGTGTCTGTGAGATGATGATGATGTGTTGATGTATGTGTGTGAGTAGAAGGTCAAGGCCAAGTCACACAGTGGAGGTGATGTGTGTGTGTGTGTGTGTTGATGTGTGTGTGTTGATGATGATGTGTGTGTGTGTGTGTTGATGTGTGTGTGTGTGATGATGTGTGTGTTGATGTGTGTGTGTGATGATGTGTGTGTTGATGTGTGTGTGTGTTGATGTGTGTGTTGATGTTGATGTTGATGTGTGTGTGTGTGAGAGTAGAAGGTCAAGGCCAAGTCAAACAGTGGAGGTGCTGTGTGTGTGTGTGTTGATGTGTGTGTGATGATGATGTTGATGTGTGTGTGTGTGAGTAGAAGGTCAAGGCCAAGTCACACAGTGGAGGTGCCACTGCTGCCTCTGAGCTGCTGGACATCGTGGAGCAGAAGGGCCGACGCGAGGCGCGCACGTTCTGGCTGGCGCTGTGGGCCACGCGTGACACCTACACGCGCCTGCTGGACATCTTCGACGAGTTCTGAGCGGCCCGGGAAACAAGGAAAGGCCTTAGAGCAGCGGTCGGGAACCTATGGCTCGCGAGCCATACACATGGCTCTTCCAGTGACGGCATATGGCTCCCAGACAATTTTGAGTTGAAAAAAATAAAAAATAAAAATCAGTTTGGAACTGATTTTTAAATACTTGTGATATTTGCTTAATAATAGTGTGTCATTTTAAAGTAAACAGAAATTAGTTTTGAAGATAAATTTCACGGGGCCTCAACGCCTGCATGAAGCTCAACCTCACCACGTATGAACCAGACTACACAAGGCCATCAGCAAAACCACGCGGCACCAGAAGTCGCATTAAAAGTAAGACATTTATCTTCCCGAGGCTCATGGCTGAAGTCCCTTGTTGTATATGCCGGATTATGAAATTTAGATAAAAATAATAAAAATTTATGAAATGTAAAAAAAATGCGTAAATCTCATAGTTTATTTTTCGATTTAAAGCTTTCGTGACTGCAGGGATTCATCTTCTTGGTTCTTTCGGTAGAGTCGTCACGTAGAAGGGAAGTAATAAAATAATAAAAATAAAACAATAAAATCAAATAATTCTCACGACGTTTCGGCCACAACGGCTGCTCGCGTTGTAGCCGAAACGTCGTGAGAATTATTTGATTTTATTATGTTTTATTTTATTATTTTATTACTTCCCTTCTACGTGACTTTACCGAAAGAACCAAGAAGTTTATGTTTATGTTAATGTGTGTAATTATATGCATAAATTATGATAATCACGGAGATAATCGTAGTGATTTATGCGGATGCTTGCAATTATGTTAATGTGTGCAGTTATGATAAGTAGGCTTAGCTTCGTTATCCAGAGTTGTATCGATCAGGATGAAACGATTATCTTTGATTAAACATTTATTGATTATCTTACTGTGTTTATGTTATATTAGGTCTCCAAATTCATATCTCATCGCAGGATACAGTTCTTATAAATAAGACAGTTTTGCATGGACTTGGAAAGAAACACTCTAAATACTTCTGTTTTAAGCAATTTTAATTCTAAACAAAATATGACACTCTAAAATGCGACTCTCATGTTCCGAATTTTCCATGGTACCATCGGGGAGATTTCTCTCGGTGAGCATCACTCTTAACCATCAAGGCTTGCGTTGTTTCACTTTGGCAACTGCACATCTCATTCATTCCACCGTGTACCGAGCACATCCGGCGACAGGCAGAGTCTTCTTGGTTCTTTCGGTAAAGTCACGTAGAAGGGAAGTAATAAAATAATAAAAATAAAACATAATTAAATTTCGATTTAAAGCTTTCGTGACTGCAGGGATTCATCTTCTTGGTTCTTTCGGTAAAGTCACGTAGAAGGGAAGTAATAAAATAATAAAAAAAAACACATTAACAGAGTCTGTCGCCTCGACGGACCTGGTTTTCACCTGAGGACGGCTGCTTGCGTTGTGGCCGAAACGTCGTGAGAATTATTTTATTATGTTTTATTTTTATTATTTTATTATTTCCATTCTACGTGACTTTACCGAAAGAACCAAGAAGATGAATCCCTGCAGTCACGAAAGAAGCTTTAATTCGAGACAGGCAGAGTTTTAAAACAGGCATGCAACGATATTCATATGACGGGCAATAAAAGCACTTATTATTATACCCCAAAGGTGAAGCATACGTCAATAGATTCGTCGGCAAGGTTATATTTGTTAACGAAATGTTTGAGACAATGGCGTGCGAGTGCGTGCGTGTGTTTGTGGGAGAGCCTATCTGGCTCTGCTTTCATTAGTTCTTAAGCGAGACTCTATGACAAAGGAACAGGTTTGACACGATATTATTTCTCTGTAAACGTGTCGATTCGTAATGAGGATTTCAAGAGTTTTAGTTTACATCGACGAATCTATTGGTCGTTTATGCGATAAGATAAAACGAAAAAACAAACAAACAAACAAAAACGCCTAATACTCCTATAACCGACAGATTCTTAATCACTCAATGGGCCACGATTCCACACGGCCAGCTAGGAANTTTTTTTTTTTTCATATTTAATTTAAAATACCAATGTGATCAAAATGAAACTCTTACTCAAGAAAAACAGAAATGAATAATACAATAAAACCGATGCCACGCATATAAAGGATTTATAGTGAAAAACTTTGTTTTTACGGGTTAATTTTCTCCACGTTGCTTACTGGTCGTCGCTCTGGCGATGAACGATGCTCTCTCGTTCGTTGCTGGGTGGACGTTGGGTGTCTTCGTTGGCTCGAGGGTGACACCTGGAATCTCCGTCAGTTTCGCTCGGCGGCTCAGGGTAGCGATTCTTCTTAGGTGGTGCAGACCTCGGCTTGGCGTAGCGCCGTCGCTACTCAGCGAGCATCGCCATTCTGGGTGACGAGAGAGCCTCCTCCGTTGGAGGTGACGAGATGAGATGATGAGCTGAGCCCCGGTGATGAGCTGAGCTGAGTGATGATCTTGTCTGATATATATGTAATATCTTAAATACGGCGGAAGACGAGTTGACGGGGCAGCACTTATTCATTAACACTAACACAACAGTAACAGAATACAGCCGAGATACAGCCTACGCTACGCGTGCCTAACTCGGCCACGCTCTCAGGCCCTCCGGCTACACGCTTCCTAGGGGAGGCTATCTGGCCCGTCCTAGCCAGGGTACGGGTCCCGACCCCTGGGTCACACAGCCCGGCCCTTACAAGGACGTCAGACTGTGATCCCCAAGATCTCGCCACTGAGCCGCACAGAGTCCCGGCCCTTACAAGGGCAGCGGGGCTCGGGGTCTCAGGGCCCTGTCTCTTGCTCCGTCTTCTGTCTTCACTGGTTGACGACTCCCCGAGCGCTGCCTTATATAGCCCTCCGCGCCTGGGGGCGGGGCCTATGCGGACCGCGATGTGGACACCCACTACGCGCTGTCTCACAATTCTCTCTCGCCAGCACGTACCACCTCTACATATATCTGGAAAGACCACTCGGCTTCTGCGATGTCTTCAAAGGACCGGGCATCCTTTGTGGACACGGCTGCGTCCGTCCGTGTGTGTCCGTGTGTGTGCGTGTGTGGTGTGTGTGTCGTGTGTGTCCGTGTGTGTCCGTGTGTGTCCGTGTGTGTGTGTGTGTCCGCGTGTGTCCGTGTGTGTCTGCGCGTGTGTGAGATTTATTAGAGTAAAGTTCTTCAAGCGAAGCAGATGTCCGTAATAATTAATCTGGAAAGANGGGGGGGGGCGGGTCTTCCTCGAAACGGCGTCACAGATGAGTCATAATCATAATCAACGTTTTTGGGTTTAGATTATGAATGATATTGGTCGCGGCGAGAGCCTACGCGTTAAACGAGTTGTATGATCCCTTCCCTCGCCCTGGGCGTTGTTATCCTTTGTCTCGCACGGCTTTAAGTTGTTCGTTTTCTGTTTGGAAGTTAGAATGCGATTCACTTTACTGCTCATAGTATTATTGTGATTTGATTTGTAAGCGATTCAAGGTATGTTGTAGCCGTGTTCACGGTATTTCCATCGTGGTTTGATTTCTTTATGGGGAGATGTTATTTGCTCGTGTGTGCGCGAGTCTTGCTGTCCGTGCTGCGGGAAGACAAAGGCGGTCTGGGCTCCCTTTCCACAGAGCACGCTGTGTTCCTGCAGCCCGGCTTGTGCGCGTGTGTCTTTCATACAGGTAGCAACAATGTTCCACACTGCCCACCAGGGATTGTCTGTCTGTCTGTCTGACTTGTCTGTCGCGCATAAATAAATATATAATGCACACAGCTCTTTGATTGGTGGAGACCTACTGCCGGCTACGGAGAGGGGAGGGGCCTAAGGAAGGGGGGGCCTGAGGAAGGGGGTTGGTCAGGGGAGGGGCCTAAGGGAGGGGGTCAGGGGAGGGGCCTAAGTAAGGGGGAGGGGCCTAAGGGAGGGGGGTAATGGGAGGGCCTAAGGAGGGAGGGGCCTAAGGGGGAGGGGCCTAATGGAGGGGGTAATGGGAGGGGCCTAAGGGGGGAGGGGCCTAAGGGGGGAGGGGCCTAAGGGAGGGGGGAAATGGGAGGGGCTAAGGGGGGAGGGGCCTAAGGGAGGGGGAAATGGAGGGGCCTAAGGGGGAGGGGCCTAAGGGAGGGGGGTAATGGGAGGGGCCTAAGGGGGAGGGGCCTAATGGAGGGGGGTAATGGGAGGGGCCTAAGGGGGGAGGGGCCTAATGGAGGGGGAAATGGGAGGGGCCTAAGGGGGGAGGGGCCTAAGGGAGGGGGAAATGGGAGGGGCCTCAGGGGGAGGGGCCTAAGGGAGGGGGAAATGGGAGGGGCCTAAGTAAGGGGGAGGGGCCTAATGGAGGGTGGAAATGGGAGGGCCTAAGGGGGGAGGGGCCTAAGGGAGGGGGAAATGGGAGGGGCCTAAGGGGGAGGGGCCTAATGGAGGGGGAAATGGGAGGGGCCTAAGGGGAGAGGGGCCTAAGGGGGAGGGGCCTAAGGGAGGGGGGTAATGGGAGGGGCCTAAGGGGGGAGGGGCCTAAGGGGGGAGGGGCCTAAGGGAGGGGGGTAATGGAGGGGCCTAAGGGGGGAGGGGCCTAAGGGAGGGGGGAAATGGGAGGGGCCTAAGGGATCGGGGAAATGGGAGGGGCCTAAGGGGGAGGGGCCTAAGGGAGGGGGGAAATGGGAGGGGCCTAAGGGGGAGGGGCCTAATGGAGGGGGGAAATGGGAGGAGCCTAAGTAAGGGGGAGGGGCCTAATGGAGGGGGGAAATGGGAGGGCCTAAGTAAGGGGGAGGGCCTAATGGAGGGGGGAAATGGGAGGGGCCTAAGGGGGGAGGGGCCTAATGGAGGGTGGAAATGGGAGGGGCCTAAGGGGGGGGGCCTAAGGGAGGGGGGAATGGGAGGGGCCTAAGGGGGAGGGGCCTAATGGAGGGGGTAATGGGAGGGGCCTAAGGGGGGAGGGGCCTAATGGAGGGGGGTAATGGGAGGGGCTAAGGGGGGAGGGGCCTAAGGGGGGAGGGGCCTAAGGGAGGGGGGATATGGGAGGGGCCTAAGGGGGAGGGGCCTAATGGAGGGGGAAATGGGAGGGGCCTAAGGGGGGGGGGGCCTAAGGGAGGGGGAATGGGAGGGGCCTAAGGGGGGAGGGGCCTAATGGAGGGGGGTAATGGGAGGGGCCTAAGTAAGGGGGAGGGGCCTAATGGAGGGGGAAATGGGAGGGGCCTAAGGGGGGGGGCCTAAGGGAGGGGGGAATGGGAGGGGCCTAAGGGGGGGGCCTAATGGAGGGGGGTAATGGGAGGGGCCTAAGTAAGGGGGAGGGGCCTAATGGAGGGGGGAAATGGGAGGGGCCTAAGGGGGGGGGCTAATGGAGGGGGGTAATGGGAGGGGCCTAAGGGGGAGGGGCCTAAGGGGGGAGGGGCCTAAGGGAGGGGGAAATGGGAGGGGCCTAAGGGGGAGGGGCCTAATGGAGGGGGAAATGGGAGGGGCCTAAGGGGGGGGGGCTAAGGAGGGGGGAATGGGAGGGGCCTAAGGGGGGAGGGGCCTAATGGAGGGGGGTAATGGGAGGGGCCTAAGTAAGGGGAGGGGCCTAATGGAGGGGGGAAATGGGAGGGGCCTAAGGGGGGGGGGGCCTAATGGAGGGGGGTAATGGGAGGGGCCTAAGTAAGGGGGAGGGGCCTAAGGGAGGGGGAAATGGGAGGGGCCTAAGGGGGAGGGGCCTAAGGGAGGGGGAAATGGGAGGGGCCTAAGGGGGGAGGGGCCTAATGGAGGGGGTAATGGGAGGGGCCTAAGGGGGGAGGGCCTAAGGGAGGGGGGAAATGGGAGGGGCCTAAGGGGGGAGGGGCCTAAGGGAGGGGGGAAATGGGAGGGGCCTAAGGGGGGAGGGGCCTACTGGAGGGGGGTAATGGGAGGGGCCTAAGTAAGGGGGAGGGGCCTAATGGAGGGGGGTAATGGGAGGGGCCTAAGTAAGGGGGAGGGGCCTAAGGGAGGGGGGAAATGGGAGGGGCCTAAGGGGGAGGGGCCTAATGGAGGGGGGTAATGGGAGGGGCCTAAGTAAGGGGGAGGGGCCTAATGGAGGGGGGTAATGGGAGGGGCCTAAGTAAGGGGGAGGGGCCTAATGGAGGGGGTAATGGGAGGGGCCTAAGTAAGGGGGAGGGGCCTAATGGAGGGGGGTAATGGGAGGGGCTTAAGTAAGGGGGAGGGGCCTAATGGAGGGGGGAAATGGGAGGGGCCTAAGTAAGGGGGAGGGGCCTAATGGAGGGGGTAATGGGAGGGGCCTAAGTAAGGGGGAGGGGCCTAATGGAGGGGGAAATGGGAGGGGCCTAAGTAAGGGGGAGGGGCCTAATGGAGGGGGGTAATGGGAGGGGCCTAAGTAAGGGGGAGGGGCCTAATGGAGGGGGGAAATGGGAGGGGCCTAAGTAAGGGGGAGGGGCCTAATGGAGGGGGAAATGGGAGGGGCCTAAGGGGGGAGGGGCCTAAGGGAGTGGGGAAATGGGAGGGCCTAAGGGGGAGGGGCCTAAGGGAGGGGGAAATGGGAGGGGCCTAAGGGGGGAGGGGCCTAAGGGGGGAGGGGCCTAAGGGAGGGGGAAATGGGAGGGGCCTAAGGGGGGAGGGGCCTAAGGAGGGGGGAAATGGGAGGGGCCTAAGGGGGGAGGGGCCTAAGGGGGAGGGGCCTAAGGGAGGGGGGAAATGGGAGGGGCCTAAGGGGGAGGGGCCTAATGGAGGGGGGAAATGGGAGGGGCCTAAGGGGGGAGGGGCCTAATGGAGGGGGTAATGGGAGGGGCCTAAGTAAGGGGGAGGGGCCTAATGGAGGGGGGTAATGGGAGGGGCCTAAGTAAGGGGGAGGGGCCTAAGGGAGGGGGTAATGGGAGGGGCCTAAGGAGGGAGAGGCCTAAGAGAGGGGGGTAATGGGAGGGGCCTAAGGGGGGAGGGGCCTAAGGGGGGAGGGGCCTAATGGAGGGGGGTAATGGGAGGGGCCTAAGGGGGAGGGGCCTAAGGGGGGAGGGGCCTAAGGGAGGGGGAAATGGGAGGGGCCTAAGGGGGGAGGGGCCTAAGGGAGGGGGAAATGGGAGGGGCCTAAGCAAGGAAGAGGGGCCGACAGTGAAGGGGGCTGTCTGCCTGGCAACCTCAAGTCACGTGATCTTGTACACAGGTAGCAACAACAGGTTCCACACTGCTGCCCACCAGGGATTATTTGTCTGTCTGTCGTGCACGAATGCGCTGTCCAACCAAGTCCCTCTACCTGCCCACTCGGAAGGAACGTGTTTAGAGTGAGCATCGATAATGTTTGCTTAATCTTCGTGGCTAAGTTGGTTACTTTGTTTAACTATTATGGCTCAAAAAACCGTCTGTTTGTTTTCCCTGTTGCCAATTTTTGAACTTTGAACCGTTACAAAAATAATAATTATATATATATATCTCGTGGCGCCTACTGCTGGTATTGTGTGTGGGCCTTTTGAAGTACTGTATGGGTATTGATTTAACCCCATTGGTGATTTCCCCCACTCTCGCTCTGTGTGTATAGGGTACGGGTTTATGACCATTTATGGTTGCCTCGGTGTCTGTTAAAAAAATATATTATTGGCAGAATTATTCTTAATATTAATTTTTGGAAAAAGGGGCATATACACAACAGTGGGTATCTATGAGTGTGGGTCTCTGTGGGTGTGGGTCTCTATGAGTGTGGGTCTCTGTGAGTGTGGGTCTCTGTGAGTGTGGGTCTCTATGAGTGTGGGTCTCTGTGGGTGTGGGTCTCTGTGAGTGTGGGTCTCTATGAGTGAGGGTCTCTGAGGGTCTCTGTGAGTGTGAGTCTCTATGAGTGTGGGTCTCTGTGGGTCTCNGTGAGTGTGGGTCTCTGAGTGTGGGTCTCTATGAGTGTGGGTCTCTGTGGGTCTCTATGAGTGTGGTTCTCTATGAGTGTGGGTCTCTGTGAGTGTGGGTCTCTGTGGGTCTCTGTGAGTGTGGGTCTCTGTGAGTGTCTGAGTGTGGGTCTCTGAGTGTGGGTCTCTATGAGTGAGGGTCTCTGTGAGTGTGGGTCTCTGTGAGTGTGGGTCTCTATGAGTGTGGGTCTCTGTGAGTGAGGGTCTCTGTGAGTGTGGGTCTCTGTGAGTCTCTGTGGGTCTCTGTGGGTCTCTGTGAGTGTGGGTCTCTGAGTGTGGGTCTCTGGTGGGTCTCTGAGTGTGGGTCTCTGTGGGTCTCTGTGGGTCTCTGTGAGTGTGGGTCTCTGTGAGTGTGGGTCGCTGTGAGTGTGAGTCTCTATGGGTGTGGGTCTCTGTGAGTGTGGGTCTCTGTGAGTGTGGGTCTCTATGAGTGTGGGTCTCTGTGAGTGTGGGTCGCTGTGAGTCTCTATGAGTGTGGGTCTCTGTGGGTCTCTGTGGGTCTCTGAGTGTGGGTCTCTGTGGGTCTCTGAGTCTCTGAGTGTGGGTCTCTATGAGTGTGGGTCGCTGTGAGTGTGGGTCGCTGTGAGTGTGAGTCTCTATGGGTGTGGGTCTCTGTGAGTGTGGGTCGCTGTGAGTGTGGGTCTCTATGAGTGTGGGTCTCTGTGAGTGTGGGTCTCTGTGAGTGTGGGTCTCTGTGAGTGTGGGTCTCTGTGGGTGTAGGTCTCTATGAGTGTGGGTCTCTGTGAGTGTGGGTCTCTGTGAGTGTGGGTCTCTGTGGGTCTCTGTGGTCTCTGTGAGTGTGGGTCTCTATGAGTGTGGGTCTCTGTGAGTCTCTGAGTGTGGGTCTGGATATGAGTGTGGGTCTCTATGAGTGTGGGTCTCTGTGAGTGTGGGTCTCTATGAGTGTGGGTCTCAATGAGTGTGAGTCTATATGAGTGTGGGTCTCTATGAGTGTGGGTCTCTGTGAGTGTGAGTCTCTGTGAGTGTGGGTCTCTGTGAGTGTGGGTCACTGTGAGTGTGGGTCTCTATGAGTGTAGGTCTCTGTGAGTGTGAGTCTCTGTGAGTGTGGGTCTCAATGTGAGTGTGGGTCTCTGTGAGTGTGAGTCTCTGTGGGTCTCTGTGAGTGTGAGTCTCTGTGAGTGTGAGTCTGTGTGGGTCTCTGTGAGTGTGGGTCACTGTGAGTGTGGGTCTCTGTGGGTCTCTGTGGGTCTCTGTGAGTCTCTGAGTGTGGGTCTCTGTGAGTGTGGGTCTCTGTGGGTCTCTATGAGTGTGGTCTCTGTGAATAATCTGAGCCCGGTACTGGGCCTCTTCTAGGTCGACTCAGCCTCAAATGAGTGGTTACCTGTTGCAGCGTTGATGAGGGAGACAAAGGCGGCCGGGCGTGGTGCTGGTGGTTGCCACCCACCCCCTCTGTGTGTGTGACACAGTGGCTATGAACCTGGCTACCCGTGTTCGATTCCCGCTCACGGCCAACACCAGTGACGATTATTTTGAACCGGTCCTGGGCCTCCCTAGGTCGACTCAGCCTCAAATGAGTACCTGGTGCGGTGTGTAAACATCGCCACTGGGGAGACAAAGGCGGTCGGGCGTGGTGCTGGCCACCACCCCCTCGTGTGCCATTCCGGCCTTCATAGGTGCTCGCTAACAGCACTTGCCCCTACAGTCTGTTAAGGCTACACGGGGGATCTTTATCTTTGTTAGCCCTTATAGGTAGCTGCAGCTAATCGCTAACAGCACTTGCCCTACAGCCTGCTAGAGGCTACCTGGGGGATCTTTGTGTGTGTGTAACAGCACTTGCCCTACAGCCCTGCTGAGGCTACCTGGGGGATCTTTGTTTGTGTGTAACAGCACTTGCCCTACAGCCCTGCTGGAGGCTACCTGTGGGATCTTTGTCTGTGTGTGTGTAACAGCACTTGCCCCTACAGCCCTGCTAGAGGCTACCTGGGGGATCTTTGTCTGCCCCTACAGCCCTGCTAGAGGCTACCTGGGGGATCTTTGTCTGTGTGTGTAACAGCACTTGCCCCTACAGCCCTGCTGGAGGCTACCTGTGGGACCTTTGTCTGTGTAACAACACTCAGATTGTGATGATGATTAAGATGACGTCACGATCAGCGTGATTTAAATCGTTTATTAGTGGGCATATGCTGAACACGGTATACATGATGAGATATATTGAATATATAATGTTGTACTGTATTATGTGGGTCCCCATTTCCCTCCACTCCCATAACACTGAAGTCTATGGGAGCCTTTAACACTGAAGTCTATGGGAGACTTTAACATTGAAGTCTATGGGAGCCTTTAACATTGAAGTCTATGGGAGCCTTTAACATTGAAGTCTATGGGAGCCTTTAACATTGAAGTCTATGGGAGACTTTAACATTGAAGTCTATGGGAGCCTTTAACATTGAAGTCTATGGGAGACTTTAACATTGAAGTCTATGGGAGGATTTAACATTGAAGTCTATGGGAGACTTTAACATTGAAGTCTATGGGAGACTTTAACATTGAAGTCTATGGGAGACTTTAACATTGAAGTCTATGGGAGACTTTAACATTGAAGTCTATGGGAGCCTTTAACATTGAAGTCTATGGGATACTTTAACATTGAAGTCTATGGGAACTTTAACATTGAAGTCTATGGGAGCCTTTAACATTGGAGTCTATGGGAGACTTTAACATTGAAGTCTATGGGAGCATTTAACATTGAAGTCTATGGGAGACTTTAACATTGAAGTCTATGGGAGACTTTAACATTGAAGTCTATGGGAGACTTTAACATTGAAGTCTATGGGAGCCTTTAACATTGAGTCTATGGGAGACTTTAACATTGAAGTCTATGGGAGCATTTAACATTGAAGTCTATGGGAGACTTTAACATTGAAGTCTATGGGAGACTTTAACATTGAAGTCTATGGGAGACTTTAACATTGAAGTCTATGGGAGCATTTAACATTGAAGTCTATGGGAGACTTTAACATTGAAGTCTATGGGTAGAGACTTTAACATTGAAGTCTATGGGAGCTTTAACATTGAAGTATATGGGAGCCTTTAACATTGAAGTCTATGGGAGCCTTTAACATTGAAGTCTATGGGAGACTTTAACATTGGAGTCTATGGGAGACTTTAACATTGGAGTCTATGGGAGACTTTAACATTGAAGTCTATGGGAGACTTTAACATTGGAGTCTATGGGAGACTTTAACATTGAAGTCTATGGGAGACTTTAACATTGGAGTCTATGGGAGCCTTTAACATTGAAGTCTATGGGAGACTTTAACATTGGAGTCTATGGGAGACTTTAACATTGAAGTCTATGGGAGCCTTTAACATTGAAGTCTATGGGAGACTTTAACATTGGAGTCTATGGGAGACTTTAACATTGAAGTCTATGGGAGACTTTAACATTGGAGTCTATGGGAGCCTTTAACATTGAAGTCTATGGGAGCCTTTAACATTGAAGTCTATGGAGCTTTAACATTGAAGTCTATGGGAGACTTTAACATTGAAGTCTATGGGAGCTTTAACATTGAAGTCTATGGGAGACTTTAACATTGAAGTCTATGGGAGGANTTAACATTGAAGTCTATGGGAGACTTTAACATTGAAGTCTATGGGAGACTTTAACATTGAAGTCTATGGGAGACTTTAACATTGAAGTCTATGGGAGACTTTAACATTGAAGTCTATGGGAGACTTTAACATTGAAGTCTATGGGAGCCTTTAACATTGAAGTCTATGGGAGACTTTAACATTGGAGTCTATGGGAGACTTTAACATTGAAGTCTAAGGGGGCCTTTAACATTGAAATCTATGGGAGCATTTAACATTGAAATCAATGGGAGACTTTAACATTGGAGTCTATGGGAGACTTTAACATTGGAGTCTATGGGAGACTTTAACATTGAAGTCTATGGGAGACTTTAACATTGGAGTCTATGAGAGACTTTAACATTGGAGTCTATGGAGACTTTAACATTGGAGTCTATGGGAGACTTTAACATTGAAGTCTATGGGAGACTTTAACATTGGAGTCTATGGGAGACTTTAACATTGGAGTCTATGGGAGACTTTAACATTGGAGTCTATGGGAGACTTTAACATTGAAGTCTATGGAGACTTTAACATTGAAGTCTATGGGAGACTTTAACATTGAAGTATATGGGAACCTTTAACATTGAAGTCTATGGGAGACTTTAACATTGGAGTCTATGGAGAGCCTTTAACATTGAAGTCTATGGGAGACTTTAACATTGGAGTCTATGGGGAGCCTTTAACATTGAAGTCTATGGGAGACTTTAACATTGAAGTCTATGGGAGCATTTAACATTGAAGTCTATGGGAGACTTTAACATTGAAGTCTACGGGAGACTTTAACATTGGAGTCTATGGGAGCCTTTAACATTGAAGTCTATGGGAGACTTTAACATTGAAAGTCTAAGTACATTATATAAGGCAGCGTGCGTGTGTCTGTGTGTACGTGTGTTGAACTTCCTTCACACCGTACGTAGTCCGATCCTGCAGATGCCATGGGTTGCCTGCTGCTGTGCCAGGCTAGGTGCATGAGGAGGAGGTCACGGGACAGACCCTGCAGGTGCCATGGGTTGACTGCTGTGCCAGGCTAGGTGCATGAGGAGGAGGTCACGGGACAGACCCTGCAGGTGCCATGGGTTGACTGCTGTGCCAGGCTAGGTGCATGAGGAGGTCACGGGACAGACCCTGCAGGTGCTATGGGTTGCTGCTGTGCCAGGCTAGGTGCATGAACGGTGGTCACGGGACAGACCCTGCAGGTGCCATGGGTTGTACCGCTGTGAGGCTAGGTGCATGAGGAGGTCACGGGTCAGACCCAGCAGGTGCCATGGGTTGTACTGCTGTGCCAGGCTAGGTGCATGTCAGACCCAGCAGGTGCCATGGGTTGACTGCTGTGCCAGGCTGGTGCATGAGGAGACCCAGCAGGTGCCATGGGTTGTACTGCTGTGCCAGGCTAGGTGCAGGTCACGGGACAGACCCAGCAGGTGCCATGGGTTGACTGCTGTGCCAGGCTAGGTGCATGANGTGGTCACGGGACAGACCCTGCAGGTGCCATGGGTTGTACTGCTGTGCCAGGCTAGGTGCAGGAGGAGGTCACGGGTCAGACCCAGCAGGTGCCATGGGTTGACTGCTGTGCCAGGCTAGGTGCATGAGGAGGTCACGGGTCAGACCCAACAGGTGCCATGGTTGTACTGCTGTGCCAGGCTAGGTTCATGAAGAGGAGGTCACGGACAGACCCTGCAGGTGCCATGGGTTGTACTGCTGTGCCAGGCTAGGTGCTGATGAGGTCACGGGACAGACCCTGCAGGTGCCATGGGTTGACTGCTGTGCCAGCTAGGTGCATGGAGGTCACGGGTCAGACCCAGCAGGTGCCATGGGTTGACTCNGTGCCAGCTAGTCATGGAGGTCACNGGACAGACCCAGCAGGTCATGGGTTGTACTGCTGTGCCAGCTAGGTCAAGCAGTCAGCCANTCACAGCACTCATCACCACCATCACCACCATCACCACCACCACCACCATCACCACCACCATCTCATNACCACCACGCATTACCACCACCACCTCANCACCATCACCGCCACCACCATCATCACCATCACCCCACCGCCACCATNACCACCATCAACACCATCATTCACNATCACCACCATCACCACTCACACCCACCACCATCTCACCATCACCCCATCATCCACCACNATCANGAACATCACCACTCACCANCACCACCACCAACTCACCACCACCATCATCATCACCACCACACCACCACCACTCATCANCACANCACCACCACCATNACCACCACCACNATCACCACCATNACCACCACCATCACCACCATCACCACGCCACCACCATCACACCACCACCACCACCACCATCATCACCACCACACATCACCATCACCACCACCACCATCACCACCATNACCACCACCATCACACCACCATCACCACCACCATCACCACCACGGCATCACTGTGTTCCATCACCACCACCATCATCATCACCATCACCACCACCATCATCATCATNACCACCACCACCATCACCACCACCACCATCACCACCATCCACCACACATCACCACCACCACCATCACCACCATCACCACCACCATCACCATCACCACCATCACCACCATCACCACCACCACCACCACCACCACCATCACCATCATCACCACCACCACATCATCACCATCACCACCACCCATCATATCATCACCACCACCACCATCATCACCACCATCACCACCATCACCACCATCACCACCATCAACATCACCACCATCACCACACACCATCACCACCACTATCATCACCACCACCACCATCACCACCACCATCACCACCACCACCATCACCACCATCATCACCACCACCGTCACGTGGCCACGTGGCACATCGTGACGTCACAATGCCTGGTTCCCGCCCTTCCCAATGACGTCACGTCCACGTACAGTGACGCAGCCCAGCGATGACGTCACCACCTCCCCCCTCTGAACACTGATGACGTCGCTCTGTCTTGATTACTGCCTGACGTCATTGTACGAAGAAGGGGCAAACCTGTGGTGACGTCAACGCTCAGGTAAACACCGGTGACGTCATGACCCCTTGACTATCGGTGACGTCACTGCGGCGGCGTCACTCAGGTGGTGACGTCATCTCTTAACTCGATTACACGCCGACGTCATTGCGTGGTGACGTCATCGCCTACGTTGATGCGGTGACGTCATTGGGGAGGGAGGTGGGGGCTACTTCCGCTCGCGATGACGTCACGCGTTGATGGGAAGGGGGTGGGGGGGTTGAGGGTGGGGCTCCTCTCCAAACTCCTCCCCCGGAGTTTGTGTGGCGGTGACGTCACTCCACTGAAGCTCAGCGGTGACGTCAGCTTCCGGTGTGGGCGGAGTTTGTGTGGCGGTTGAGGGTGACGTCACTCCACTGAGGCTCATCGGTGACGTCAGCTTCCGGTGTGGGCGGAGCTTGTGTGTGGCGGTTGAGGGTGACGTCACTCCGCTGAGGCTCAGCGGTGACGTCACTCCACTGAGGCTCAGCGGTGACGTCACTCATCCAACGGCCGCTCTGGGGCGTGGCCTCCGCGCCGTCGTTGCTCGTAGCTCCGCCCCTACACCACGTGACCCACACAGACACCCGGTCCAAGTGGAGGACACTGATTGGTTCTTTTTAAGCTCCGCCCACCACCCAATACGTCCCATTCATTGGCTACCACATTCGGATAAGCCCCTCCCCCTTTAACTTGTATTTAAGAGTCTTCTTGGTTCATCTTGGTTCTTTCGGTAAAGTCATCGCGTAGTAGGGAAGTAATGAAATAATGAAAATAAAACATAATAAAATAATAATGCAATTATAAAATATTATGTTTAATAATAAAAATAAAGCATAATAAATGATGATGTAATAATAAAATATTATGTTTAATAATAAAAATAAAACATAATAAAATAATGATGTAATTATAAAATATTAGGTTTAATAATAAAAATAAAACATAATAAAATAATAATATACTAATAAAATATTATGTTTAATAATAAAAATAAAGCATAATAAAATAATAATATAGTAATAAAATATTATGTTTAATAATAAAAATAAAACATAATAAAATAATAATATACTAATAAATATTATGTTTAATAATAAAAATAAAACATAATAAAATAATAATATAATAATAAAATATTATGTTTAATAATAAAAATAAAACATAATAAAATAATAATATAATAATAAAATATTTTGTTTTATTTTATTATTTTATTATTTCCCTTCTACGTGGTGACTTTACCGAAAGAACCAAGAAGATGAATCCCTGCAGTCACGAAAGCTTTAAATCGAACTTGTATTTAAGAGCTCGTCTTTTGGAATTTTACAACACAATTTTAGCTGTGACGGACCCACCTGATGACGGAGACTTGTGTTGCCTCCGAAACGTCGTGAATTATAGTTTTATTTATATTATTTTATTATTATTATAATTTTTACCTGCGTGACTTTACCGAAAAACAAACCTAAGAGTATGAGTATCAGTCAGTCAGCCGTGGGCTCGGTCAACTATAGAGGCTACCTGGGGCAGCTTTGTCGTGTAACAGCACTTGCCCCTACAGCCTGCTAGAGGCTACCTGGGGCAGCCGTGACAGCACTTGCCCCTACAGCCGCTAGAGGCTACCTGGGGCAGCTTTGTCTGTGTGTGTGACAGCACTTGCCCTACAGCCGCTAGAGGCTACCTGGGGCAGCTCTTTGTGACAGCACTTGCCCCTACAGCCTGCTAGAGGCTACCTGGGGCAGCTTTGTCTGTGTGTGTGTGTAACAGCACTTGCCCCTACAGCCCTTGCTAGAGGCTACCTGGGGCAGCTTATGTGACAGCACTTGCCCTACAGCCTGCTAGAGGCTACCTGGGGCAGCTTTGTCTGTGTGTGTGTAACAGCACTTGCCCTACAGCCGCTAGAGGCTACCTGGGGCAGCTTTGTCTGTGTGTGACAGCACTTGCCCTACAGCCTGCTAGAGGCTACCTGGGGATCTTTGTGTCTGTGACTGCACTTGCCCCTACAGCCTGCTAGAGGCTACCTGGGAGCTTGTCTGTGTCNGTGTGTGTGTCAGTGTGTGAGAGGCTCTGGGGGTTTGTCTGTGTGTGTGTGTGTGAGTGTCTGTGTGTGTGTCTGTGTGTGTGTGTGTCTGTGTGTGTGTGAGTGTCTGTGTGTGTTTGTGTGTATCTGTGTGAGTGTGTATGACCGGCTCAGTTTATCAGAGAGGTCTCACTCCGAATCAGTGAGCGAATATCTTTGGTGCGTCGCTGTGTGGAAGTACCTGTCTGTGTCTGAGTGTCACAGTCATTTTCTCTGCTTGCGAAAGTGTGTGNAGCATCTTGTGATTGGCTGTGTGTGGGTTTAACAGGCTGTGTGTGTGTCTGTCTGGGAGTCTGTGAGCTCCTCCGGCAGGCAAGGCTGCGTTGGCTGGGTCACGTAGCCCGCATGCCCAGCCACCGCATGCCTAAACAGCTTTTGTTCGGCCGGATCGAGGGGCTAGACGGGCGCGGCACGGGCTGGAGAAGAGATGGAGTGATGTGGTACAGGAGGACGTGGAGCTGAGTGGACTTGCCGATGACTGGTACCAGCGGTGTCAAGATCGGCCTCAGTGGAGGAGGCTCGTGAAGGACACTACTGGGCAGTTGGAGGCAGTCGCCCTCCAGCAACAACGGAGGGCGGAGGAGCGACGCTCACAACAACGAGCGGAGCGCCGGGTGGCTAAAGCACAGCAAGTTGACACAGTAGGGGGCACAGGTGGTGCATCAGTCAGTCATCTCAGTCATCTCGGTCAGTCGACCCGTGGCACCTGCTGGGTCTGCCCCGTGACCTCCTGCCAGCGGGCGTTCGACACTTCACGTGGCCTCAAGGTGCACTTGGCCTGGCACAAGCGTCGTGGTGACGTCACCGCCACTTAGTGGCGAATGACGGTTGTTGTTGTGTGTCTGTGTGTGTGTTGTCTGTGTGTGTGTCTGTATGTGTGTGTGTGTGTGTGTCTGTGTGTGTGTGTGTCTGTATGTGTGTCGGTGTGTCTGTGT
>MU249813.1:0-33333 GCA_018977245.1 Lethenteron camtschaticum
AACTAATAAAAATATATAAAACAATACAATTCCAGTATTATTGTTTTATTTTTATTATTTTATAATAAAAAAATATATTTAAAAATTCCACTTTAATTTTTTATATTTTTATTATTTTATTATTTCCCTTCTACGTGACTTTACCGAAAGAACCAAGAAGATGAATCCTTGCAGTCACGAAAGCTTGAAATCGAAATTTATTAAAAAGTCTATTTAATTAAGTAGAACGTGTTGTCTATATTTATTTATTAAATTGCAAATTTTGATGTGACGTCACATTTCCAACCCCCCCCCTCGTCACACATCGTCACAAATGTCTGACCCCCCCCCCCAGGTGCGTGACGTCATTTATGGACGGCCCCTAGGTCGACTCAGCCTCAAATAAGTTACCTGGTGGTGTGTGTATCAAAGGCAGGTGCCATGAGTTGGCTGACTGAGATGATCGGTAGAGCACCACCAGCTGTACCCCTGCTGTGCCAGGCAAGGTGCAGAGGTCACGGGACAGACCCAGCAGGTGCCATGGGTTGGCTGACAGATGCACCACCAGCTGTACCCCCTGCTGTGCCAGGCTAGGTGCAGGAGGTCACGGGACAGACCCAGCAGGTGCCATGGGTTGGCTGACAGATGCACCACCAGCTGTACCCCCTGCTGTGCCAGGCTAGGTGCAGGAGGTCCCAGGACAGACCCTGCAGGTGCCATGGGTTGGCTGACCGGTAGATGCACCACCAGCTGTACCCCCTGCTGTGCCAGGCTAGGTGCATGAGGTCTCGGGACAGACCCTGCAGGTGCCATGGGTTGACAGACAGATGCACCACCAGCTGTACCCCCTACTGTGCCAGGCTAGGTGCAGGAGGTCTCGGGACAGACCCAGCAGGTGCCATGAGTTGACTGACAGATGCACCACCAGCTGTACCCCCCTGTTGTGCCAGGCTAGGTGCATGAGGTCCCAGGACAGACCCAGCAGGTGCCATGAGTTGACTGACAGATGCACCACCAGCTGTACCCCCTACTGTGCCAGGCTAGGTGCAGTCCCAGGCTATGCCATGGGTTGGCTGACTGAGATGACCGGTAGATGCACCACCAGCTGTACCCCCTGCTGTGCCAGGCTAGGTGCATGAGGTCTCGGGACAGACCCTGCAGGTGCCATGGGTTGGCTGACTGAGATGACAGGTAGATGCACCACCAGCTGTACCCCCTGCTGTGCCAGGCTAGGTGCAGGAGGTCTCGGGACAGACCCAGCAGGTGCCATGGGTTGGCTGACAGATGCACCACCAGCTGTACCCCCTGTTGTGCCAGGCTAGGTGCATGAGGTCCCAGGACAGACCCAGCAGGTGCCATGAGTTGACTGACAGATGCACCACCAGCTGTACCCCCTACTGTGCCAGGCTAGGTGCATGAGGTCACGGGACAGACCCAGCAGGTGCCATGGGTTGGCTGACCGGTAGATGCACCACCAGCTGTACCCCCCTGCTGTGCCAGGCTAGGTGCAGGAGGTCTCGGGACAGACCCAGCAGGTGCCATGGGTTGACAGACAGATGCACCACCAGCTGTACCCCCCTACTGTGCCAGGCTAGGTGCAGGAGGTCTCGGGACAGACCCAGCAGGTGCCATGAGTTGACTGACAGATGCACCACCAGCTGTACCCCCTGTTGTGCCAGGCTAGGTGCATGAGGTCCCAGGACAGACCCAGCAGGTGCCATGAGTTGACTGACAGATGCACCACCAGCTGTACCCCCTACTGTGCCAGGCTAGGTGCAGGAGGTCCAGGACAGACCCTGCAGGTGCCATGGGTTGGCTGACTGAGATGACCGGTATATACACCACCAGCTGTACCCCCTGCTGTGCCAGGCTAGGTGCATGAGGTCTCGGGACAGACCCTGCAGGTGCCATGGGTTGGCTGACAGATGCACCATCAGCTGTACCCCCATCCCCTCCATCACCACCACTAATTAAATCCCCCCCATCCTCCTACTTTGAGTTGGTATCTTCCACCGGCAGTTGCGGGGCCTGCGCTTTGGACTCACCCACAACCGCCCCCCCCCCTCCCCATTGAATCCAGTTGGACTCGCCCGTTGCCACGGCAACCGAACCATCAACAACGTTGCCTGGAGCATCGTCCGGAATATAAGACGCACCGCAAACGCTTAGGGGCCGTCCATAAATGACGTCACGCACCTATTGGGAGGGGGGGGGGTCAGACATTTATGACGATGTGTGACGAGGGGGGGGATGTTTGAGAAATGTGACGTCACATCAAAATGCGCAACTTTAAATGAATATAGACAACACGTTCTACTTAATTATAGTGTAGTGTATCGTGTAGTGTATAGTAGTGCATAGTGTAGTGTATAGTATTGTACAGTAGTGTAGTGTATAGTGAAGTGTATTGTAGTGTATAGTGTAGTGTATAGTGTAGTGTATCGTGTAGTGTAGTGTATAGTAGTGTAGTGTATAGTGTAGTGTATAGTGTAGTGTATTGTAGTATATATTGTAGTGTATAGTGTAGTGTGTAGTGGTGTATAGTGTAGTGTATCGTGTAGTGTATAGTAGTGTAGTGTATAGTGTAGTGTATTGTAGTATATATAGTGTATAGTGTAGTGTATAGTAGTGTAGTGTATCGTGTAGTGTATAGTAGTGTAGTGTATAGTGTAGTGTATTGTAGTATATATAGTGTAGTGTATAGTGTAGTGTATAGTAGTGAACAGTAGTGTAGTGTATAGTGTAGTGTATCGTATTGTACAGTAGTGTAGTGTATAGTGTAGTGTATAGTAGTGTAGTGTATAGTGTAGTGTAGTGTGTAGTAGTGTAGTATATAGTAGTGTAGTGTGTAGTAGTGTAGTGTATAGTAGTGTAGTGTATAGTGTAGTGTATAGTAGTGTAGTGTATAGTATTGTACAGTAGTGTAGTGTATAGTGAAGTGTATAGTAGTATATATAGTGTAGTGTATAGTGTAGTGTATAGTAGTGTAGTGTATAGTGTAGTGTAGTGTGTAGTAGTGTAGTATATAGTAGTGTAGTGTGTAGTAGTGTAGTGTATAGTAGTGTAGTGTATAGTGTAGTGTATAGTGAAGTGTATAGTAGTATATATAGTGTAGTGTATAGTGTAGTGTATAGTGTAGTATATATAGTGTAGTGTATAGTAGTGTAGTGTGTAGTAGTGTAGTGTATAGTAGTGTATAGTAGTGCAGTGTATAGTGTAGTGTATAGTGTAGTGTATAGTGTAGTATATATAGTGTATTATATAGTAGTGTAGTGTATAGTAGTGTAGTGTATAGTGAAGTGTATTGTAGTATATATAGTGTAGTGTATAGTGTAGTGTATCGTATATCAACCCATACGGTTTACCCCTTATTCTTGTCCAGGAAAATTATATTTTCAGTTCCCTTCCGACACTGGATAAGAGCTTGATGGATTATGCGGTGCTTCGAAAGTAAATTTGACGTTTAAAAAAAAAATTCTTGTTCCACTATTTAACATTTTAACCACCGATAGCGACATTTATAAGATGAGCAGGGCGATCGAATTAAGGAACAACATTTGAACAACATCGATCAATGGACTTTGTTTTAGCGGACGGATTTGCAAAAGTAGTTAATCTACAACTTGGGGCGATCACCTTCACCCAGTGACTAATTGGCGTCTAATGATGTAAACTTAACACAATTATTAGAATTGTTTAGCTCGTGTGTTTTAAATCACATCAAGTGATCCTCTAGGGCGGGGAGGAGATCTGCTAAACCTCCCTGGGTTAAGAACCGCACTGGCTGTTGTTGTTGTTGATAATGATTCTAATGATTCCTGTGATGATGATGATGATGTTGATGAATGTTGATGGGTGGCTTTAAGAGGAGGAGCGGCTTCGAGGAAATTCAACGGGACGAGGTGGCCGAGTGGTTAAGGCGATGGACTGCTAATCCATTGTGCTCTGCACGCGTGGGTTCGAATCCCACCTTCGTCGCTAACTATTTTTTATTTCAATGTTCTTTAAATGTGTGTTTTAAAATACTGCACCCGATCATTGGTGACGATGATGATATCATTGATGTAAAACAGGATTTTTTTTTCTTACCATATGTTTTTTTTAATGGGATCTTTTTATGGGACTTTTTTTTAAAGGGACCTTTTTATTTTTTTTTATGGAATAATTTTTTTATGAGAATGTGTTTAACCCTTTCTGGTAATAGAACAGGAGTTGTTGTTAAGATGTTTAAACACCCAAATAGATCAAACCTTTTGCAAGGAATCAATACTCTGCATTCATCACACACACGTAGACTCAACACTGCACAGACTCAACACTGCCACCCATAGACTCAGCACTGCATAGACTCAACACTGCCACCCATAGACTCAACACTGCCACCCATAGACTCAACACTGTCACCCATAGACTCAGCACTGCATAGACTCAGCACTGCCACCCATAGACTCAGCACTGCCACCCAAAGACTCAGCACTGCCACCATAGACTCACACTGCCACCATAGACTCAGCACTGCCACCCATAGACTCAACACTGCCACCCATAGACTCAGCACTGCCACCCATAGACTCACACTGCCACCCATAGACTCAACACTGCCACCCATAGACTCAGCACTGCATAGACTCAACACTGCCACCCATAGACTCAGCACTGCATAGACTCAACACTGCCACCCATAGACTCAGCACTGCCACCCATAGACTCACACTGCCACCCATAGACTCAGCACAGCCCATAGACTCAACACTCCATAGACTCAACACTGCATAGACTCAGCACTCCATAGACTCAACACTCCATAGACTCAGCACTACATAGACTCAGCACTCCATAGACTCAACACTGCACAGACTCAACACTCCATAGACTCAGCACTACATAGACTCAGCACTCCATAGACTCAACACTCCATAGACTCAGCACTACATAGACTCAGCACTCCATAGACTCAACACTGCACAGACTCAACACTGCCACCCATAGACTCAACACTGCATAGACTCAGCACTCCATAGACTCAACACTCCATAGACTCAGCACTACATAGACTCAGCACTCCATAGACTCAACACTGCACAGACTCAACACTGCCACCCATAGACTCAGCACTGCATAGACTCAGCACTGCCACCCATAGACTCAGCACTGCCACCCATAGACTCAGCACTGCCACCAATAGGCTCAACACTGCCACCCATAGACTCAGCACTGCCACCCATAGATTCAGCACTGCCACCCATAGACTCAGCACTGCCACCCATAGACTCAGCACAGCCCATAGACTCAACACTGCCACCCATAGACTCAGCACTGCATAGACTCAGCACTGCCACCCATAGACTCAACACTGCCACCCATAGACTCAACACTGCCACCCATAGACTCAGTACTGTCACCTATAGACTCAGCATTGCCACCCATAGACTCAACACTCCATAGACTCAGCACTGCCATAGACTCAACACTGCCATAGACTCAGCATGCCATAGACTCAGCACTGCCATAGACTCAACACTGCCACCCATAGACTCAACACTGCCATAGACTCAACACTGCCACCCATAGACTCAACACTCCATAGACTCAACACTACCCATAGACTCAACACTCCACCATAGACTCAACACTGCCATAGACTCAACACTGCCCACCCATAGACTCAACACTGCCATAGACTCAACACTGCCATAGACTCAGCACTGCCCATAGACTCAACACTGCCACCCATAGACTCAGCACTGCCCATAGACTCAACACTGCCCATAGACTCAAAACTGCCACCCAGACTCAGCACTGCCACCCATAGACTCAACACTGCCACCCATAGACTCAACACTGCCCAAAGACTCAAAACTGCCACCCAGACTCAATACTGCCACCCATAGACTCAACACTGCCACCCAGACTCAACACTGCCACCCATAGACTCAACACTGCCCATAGACTCAACACTGCCCATAGACTCAGCACTGCCACCAGACTCAGCACTGCCACCCATAGACTCAACACTGCCCATAGACTCAGCACTGCCACCAGACTCAGCACAGCCACCCATAGACTCAACACTGCCACCCATAGACTCAACACTGCCCATAGACTCAGCACTGCCACCCATAGACTCAGCACTGCCATAGACTCAGCACTGCCATAGACTCAACACTGCCACCCATAGACTCAACACTGCCACCCATAGACTCAGCACTGCCACCCATAGACTCAACACTGCCATAGACTCAAAACTGCCACCCATAGACCCAACACTGCCACCCATAGACTCAACACTGCCACCCATAGACTCAGCACAACCAACCCATAGACTCAGCATTGGCACCCATAGACTCAACACAGCCCATAGACTCAGCACTGCCACCCATAGACTCAACACTGCCCATAGACTCAAAACTGCCACCCAGACTCAACACTGCCACCCATAGACTCAACACTGCCACCCATAGACTCAACACTGCCACCCATAGACTCAACACTGCCACCCATAGACTCAACACTGCCCCATAGACTCAGCACTGCCACCCAGACTCAGCACAGCCCATAGACTCAACACTACCACCCATAGACTCAGCACTGCCACCCAGACTCAGCACAGCCCATAGACTCAACACAGCCCATAGACTCAGCACTGCCACCCAGACTCAGCACAGCCCATAGACTCAACACTGACACCCATAGACTCAGCACTGCCACCCAGACTCAGCACAGCCCATAGACTCAACACTGCCACCCATAGACTTAACACTGCCACCCATAGACTCAGCACTGCCACCCATAGACTCAACACTGCCCATAGACTCAAAACTGCCACCCAGACTCAGCACTGCCACCCATAGACTCAACACTGCCACCCATAGACTCAACACTGCCCAAAGACTCAAAACTGCCACCCAGACTCAATACTGCCACCCATAGACTCAACACTGCCACCCAGACTAAACACTGCCACCCATAGACTCAACACTGCCACCCATAGACTCAACACTGCCCATAGACTCAGCACTGCCACCCAGACTCAGCACTGCCACCATAGACTCAACACTGCCCATAGACTCAGCACTGCCACCCAGACTCAGCACAGCCACCATAGACTCAACACTGCCACCCATAGACTCAACACTGCCACCCATAGACTCAGCACTGCCACCCATAGACTCAGCACTGCCATAGACTCAGCACTGCCATAGACTCAACACTGCCACCCATAGACTCAACACTGCCCATAGACTCAGCACTGCCACCCATAGACTCAACACTGCACATAGACTCAAAACTGCCACCCATAGACCCAACACTGCCACCCATAGACTCAACACTGCCACCATAGACTCAGCACAACCAACCCATAGACTCAGCATTGGCACCCATAGACTCAACACAGCCCATAGACTCAGCACTGCCACCCATAGACTCAACACTGCCCATAGACTCAAAACTGCCACCCAGACTCAACACTGCCACCCATAGACTCAACACTGCCCATAGACTCAACACTGCCACCCATAGACTCAACACTGCCACCCATAGACTCAACACTGTCACCCATAGACTCAGCACTGCCACCCAGACTCAGCACAGCCCATAGACTCAACACTACCACCCATAGACTCAGCACTGCCACCCAGACTCAGCACAGCCCATAGACTCAACACAGCCCATAGACTCAGCACTGCCACCCAGACTCAGCACAGCCCATAGACTCAACACTGACACCATAGACTCAGCACTGCCACCCAGACTCAGCACAGCCCATAGACTCAACACTGCCACCCATAGACTTAACACTGCCACCCATAGACTCAGCACTGCCACCCATAGACTCAACACTGCCACCCATAGACTCAGCACTGCCACCCATAGACTCAAACTGCCCATAGACTCAACACTGACCAAAGACTCAGCACTGTCACCCATAGACTCAGCACTGTTATAGACTCAGCACTGCCATAGACTCAGCACTGTTATAGACTCAGCACTGCCACCCATAGACTCAGCACTGCACCATAGACTCAACACTACCACGCACTGCATAGACTCAACACTGCCACCCATGGACTCAACACTGCCACCCACAGACTCAGCACTGCCACCCATAGACTCAACACTGCCACCCATAGACTCAGCACTCCACCCATAGACTCAAAACTGTCACCCATAGACTCAGCACTGCCACCTGTAACGTACACATTTCATCACAGCCATCATCATCCATCAATCAATCAACCGACACGACTACGAAATACCATTTGGTTGTTTGTTTATTTAATTCACGTTATCTCAGTAGTGTTCATTAAATACGTAACACTGTCCTCAAAACGATGCGCTATTCTTTATGTACAATATCGGTGGAGAGTAGTGTAAGGCATAGTTGCATATTTACTTATTTTTAAGGGCGCAGGGTGGAGAGGAGGGGGGGGGGTCGAGCGATTGCACGCAACTCAATCTCTTAACACTTGCGGGGGTTGCTGGATGAGTTCCTCTTTGGCAACTGGTTGCGAGCAACCGATTGCTGATTGAGGCACGGATCTCCCCCCCCCCCCCCAACAACAACAGCGCTGCCAAGTTGCGCGATTCGATTCAGTTCGGGTAAGCAACCGATTGCGCCTGCGACCGATTGCGCCTGCAACCGATTGCGCGTACACGTTGTGGATGAACGTCTCTACACGCAATCGAGTTGCGAGATGAAACTCCCCCCCCCCCCCCACCGGTTGCTCACAAGAAGTTGCTCGGTTGACCGCAATCCGCGTCGCTCGCGACACACCGGTTGCGAGCAACCGCCGGCGCAACTGGTTGCCCGCAGCGGCGGCATGACGGACTTGAGACTTGGAGCTTCAGTGACTCGTGGCGATGTGACGGGTGGGGGGGTAGGGGGGGGGGGAGTNGGGGGGTTGTGAGGGTGGGGGAGAGGGGTGGGGGTTAGGGGGTTTTGAAGGTTGGGGGGTTGGGTGGGAGGGGTGGGGGTTAGGGGGGTTGGGTGGGGCGCGAGGGGTGGGTGGGTGGGGAGGGAGGAGGGCTGAGGGGGTGAGGGGGGTTGTGAGGGGGGTTGTGAGGGGGGGTTGTGAGGGGGTGGGGTTAGGGGAGTTTTGAGGGTTGGATGGGTTGGGCGGGAGGGGTGGGAGGGGTTGGGGGGTAGGGTGAGGGGTGGGGGGCCGCGCGACGTACGTCAGAGCAGACGCGGGGCAGTTTAAGTTTATAGTTTAAGAATTTCAAAGTTTAAGAATTTCAAAGTTTAAGAAGCTCAAAGTTGTGCAACGGATCGCCGGGGGTGCTGGAACCCGCCTAGAACCCCGCGTGCCGTCCAATACCCACAGCAGCAACTTGAACCACCGAAGGCAACAACAACAACAATAACAACAACAGCAACAACAACAACAACAGTGTTTAGCAGGAGGGGTGTAAATAACAGTTCTGTTCACCCTGTAACGCGATGGACGCGTTACGCGTCGTGTTCAGTCGCTCGACCACGTGACGATGGGAGCCACGTGGCGATGGAGCCACGTGACGATGGGAACCACGTGGCGATGGGAGCCACGTGACGATGGGAGCCACGTGACGATGGGAACCACGTGGCGATGGGAGCCACGTGACGATGGGAACCACGTGGCGATGGGAGCCACGTGGCGATGGGAACCACGTGACGATGTGACACACCCCTCTGACCTGGTCACAGTGCTGACAGAGACGTACTAACAATGGGTTTTGTGCCCCGACCTCGCCATATACAACAGCAGCAGTAGGTTGTTGTGTTACGATGTTCAAACAGCCACATTAGAAACCATTTGCAAGGAATCAAATTACTGCACTAACCGCACACGGTTATAATTTGTTTTTTACCCTTCTATCTGGCAAGAAAACTGACACCTTTTTACAAGGAGTCATGTTTGCATAGACCACAATACCTACAGTCATAATACAAACAAAAGACACAACTCTGATAATGTATGCACTGTCCTTGAAGTTGATTGGTCCACACCCGAGACAGCTTTCCTTAGAGCTTAGTCTCGCATGGGTTGGACCAGATGACGCCGACTCTTCCGTTCGCTCGCTCAGCGTCTCGCGTGTCATCCGATTCTGGTCCGTGTTACGAGAACAAAACAAATTGTCGTTCGCCAGAATACATTCACCGCGTCGCAGGAGAACGGACTGCAACTTCTGCTCTGGGCTCATGTCTGTGTGTGTAAGCGCGTGTGTGTAAGCGCGTGTGTGTGTAAGCGCGTGTGTGTGTAAGCGCGTGTGTGTAAGCGCGTGGTGTGGCGTGTGTGTAAGCGGTGTGTGTAAGCGCGTGTGTGTAAGCGCNGTGTGTGTAAGCGCGTGTGTGTAAGCGCGTGTGTGTAAGCGCGTGTGTGTGTAAGCGCGTGTGTGTAAGCGCGTGTGTGTGTAAGCGCGTGTGTGTAAGCGCGTGTGTGTAAGCGCGTGTGTGTGTAAGCGCGTGTGTGTGTAAGCGCGTGTGTGTAAGCGCGTGTGTGTAAGCGCGGCAGTCGCCCTCCAACAACAACAGAGGGCGGAGGAACGACGCTCACAACAACGAGTGGAGCGCCGGGTGGCTAAAGCACAGCAAGTTGGCACAGGTGGTGCATCAGCCAGTCATCTCGGTCATCTTAGTCAGTCGACCCGTGGCACCTGCTGGGTCTGCCCCGTGACCTCCTGCCAGCGGGCGTTCGACACTTCACGTGGCCTCAAGGTGCACTTGTCCTGGCACAAGCGTCGTGGTGACGTCACCACCACTTAGTGGCGAATGGCGGTTGTTGTTGTTGTAGGCGCGTGTTTGTGGGAGAGTGGTGGCGAAGTGGTTAGCGCTACGAACCCGAGTTCGAGTCCCGATCACGACCACCACCAACACCACCGGTGACGATTATCTGAAGCGGTCCTGGGCCTCCCCCTAGGTCGACTCGGCCTCAAATGAGTTACGTGGTGTGTGTGTAGTAAACATCGCCACTGGGGGAGACAAAGGCGGCCGGGCGTGGTGCTGGCCACCCACCCCCTCGTGTGCCACAGTGCCAGTAGCCTTCATAGGTGCTGCTACTCGCTAACAGCACTTGCCCCAACAGTCTGTAGAGGCTACACGGGGGATCTTTGTCTTTGTTTGTTTGTGAGTGTGTGTGTCGTGTTCGTGGTGCTGGTCATACACAACACGGGCCAGGCGGCGTGACGACTGACACGTGACGAGCGGCACGTGCTACGCGTCAGTCACGTGACGGCTGACACGGCGTGACGTGGAGCGACACGTGCGTCAGTCACGTGACGACTGACACGTGACGAGTGACACGTGCTACGCGTCAGTCACGTGACTGCTGACACGGCGTGACGTGGACCGACACGTGCGTCAGTCACGTGACGACTGACGCGACTTTGGGTCAGAGTCGCATCCTTGGCTTTTGTCCAGTGCTCGTTTGGCTTCATCGGTACATTTTGCATACGATTTGCATATTTAATAACAACAACAACAACAACAACAAGGGTGCAGCCCCTGCAATTGCGAGCTCAAGCCACTGCTGTTGGAAGAGAACCCGCCTTCCCCCCCTCCCTCCACCCACTTCTAGAGTGTGTTTTAGGCCTACTCTTCCACGCCTTGGAAGAGGTGGCGATGACCCACACTTGACATGCCCGGTCGTACACTAACGGTGGACTTACCCAGTTTTATCTTCTTGGTTCTTTCGGTAAAGTCTTCACGTAGAAGGGAAATAATAAATAATAAAGATTAAACATTAAATAATTCTCACGACGTTTCGGCCACAACGCAAGCAGCCGTCCTCAGGTGAAGAACAGGTCTGTCGGGGAGACAGCGTCTGAATGAAACACCACCAAGCTTGGCAGCGTATATTTAAGCTGCTGGGTTGGAGTATACCCAGTTATACTGAAATATAAATGTGTTTTGTTTACAATGTAAGTAGGCCCTCTAAGCTATGTAGTTCACAGAAGCGACTCAGGATATATCGTAAATCATAGCTCAGATATTGAATGCTAAACTATCAACTTTTTTACACCATTGGTACCTCATTTGCCAGTAAAAAATATCATAATTGGTTTTTTTACCCTTTCATCCAACCCATGTGAGAATAGGCTCTAAGGAAAGCTGTCTCGGGTGTGGACCAATCAACTTCAAGGACAGTGCACAAACATTATCAGAGTTACGTTTTTGTTTGAATTATGACTGCAGGTATTGTGGTCTATGCAAACATGACTGCTCGTAAAAAAAGGTGTCAGTTCTGTTGCCAGATGAAAGGGTAAAAAAACCAATTATCATATCAACTTTTTATTTTATTTTACTAGGTAAGGCCCAACTGAGTTGCCGTGCAGATCTTTATCAGAATTGACCCTGCATGATAGCTGAACGAAATGGCTTATCATCATGATCATCATCACCACGTGGAAATGTACAGCAGCAGCCAAACACTCTAAACGTGTAGTGACGTTGATTTTAAATGCGGTGGGGAAAAACCAGAGGAGCTATGGGGAGAGAAACACGCAAACTCTAAATATACAGCAGGCATCAGGGTTGGGATCGAACCCAGGACCTCCTGTATACCAGATGAAGTAGTTAACATCTCATAGCCACCGTGATGAGAGAGACACACGCAAACTCCAAATATACAGCAGGCGTCAGGGGTTGGGATTGAACCCACGACCTCCTGTGTACCAGATAGAGTAGTTAACATCTCATAGCCACCGTGATGATGAGAGAGAGAGAGAGAGACGCAAACTCCAAATATACAGCAGGCGTCAGGGTTGGGATCGAACACAGGACCTGTATGCCAGATGAAGTAGTTAACATCTCATAGCCACCGTGATGATTGAAAGAGACACGCAAACTCCAAATCTACAGCAGCAGGCGTCAGGGTCGGGATTGAACCCACGACCTCCTGTGTTCCAGTGAGGCCTCAAACCCGGTAAAATAAAAAAACACAGTTGATAGGTTTTTGTTTATAGTTTTCAGATGTTCAAATACAAATAGACACGAGGCCATCATCACGCCTGCACTGACGACGCATTCATTGGCGAAATATTCAAAAGAGACACGTTCCAATAACACTGGTCAACACACTTTTTCTGGCATAAGGTATTCCAAGGGTTTAAGGTAATTTTGGGGTGCTGATTCCAAATCTGGTATCAGTTTGTGTCTATCACATCAGGTTTTTGAGATATCAAATATTGCATTTTCAATAAAAACTGCGAAAGAAAAATATTAAATAAATGTGGATATCTACATAATGATATTATAAACACACTCTCCTAAAATACAACACCATATTTTAACACTAAAGCAGTCACTGACTCGCAACAACTTGCAATCATAAGTGACAGAGTTAATTTCGGGTAAAATCAATGAAAATGGGGTATGCCGATAGCATAAAATGAGATATGATGGAGCAAATCTGAGATCAGATTGGAATCTGCACCCTCAAATTAGTCTAGAACAGCCGCAAAAGTCCAGGCCAGAAAACAATGTTTTTGTTGTTGTTGACCAGTGTAATTGACGCACGCATTGTTCTTGTGGACGGATTGGCCTACACCAGACAGAGGCCTTTTGGTGAGCACTCCGTTTCGCGGAAATACATTCGCTGGTACGGCGATTGGACCCGGTGAAGAATACTGAAACACTGTTTTTTCCTTGCGAATGAATACGCATTATACTGATGACGTAGTAACCCCGAGTTCGGGAGTACGTAAAATTCAGGGGAAATAAAAATGCACTGGCTCCAACATCTATTACCAGTGATTTAAAGCTTTCGTGACTGCAGGGAATAATAATTTTGGTTATTTCGGTAAAGTCACGTAGAAGGGAAACGGTAAAATAATAAAAATAGAAAACGATCAAATAATAAAAATATAAAATAATTAAATAATTTGAGTATAAAACGATAAAATAAGAAAAATATAAAACAATAAAATTCTCACGACGTTTCGACTGCAACACAAGCAATCATCATGATGTTTTATATTTTTCTTATTTTATTGTTTCCCTTCTACGTGACTTTACCGAAAGAAAAGAATATATATCTACTACCAGTGTTTGTTCAAGCTCCTTACGTTACGACAGGGTGCTTCAACATTTTTTTTAACACTTGAAAATTTGCAATAATATCACGAGAAATGTCCCTCCGGGCTCTGTAGACCACCTGGAGTAGATTCCAAGCGTAGCGTTGACAATGATTGTGAACAAGTGGGAGACTATACGTAGGTAGAAAATAAAATAAATCATGACGTTTCGGGTGCAACACATGCATCCGTCATCCCAACCGATGACGGACACTTGTGTAAAATTTAAAAAATCTAGCAGCCTCCTACCCTTGATATTGAGCTGATCTGGCCCATGTCTTCCAATACTCCAGACCAGGTGCCAGCATCATGACCAACTCGGCATTGAAGTCACCCAACAAGATGACTCTGTCCCGACGGCCACTTTAGCCAGCACCTGTGACAGGTCAAAGAAGACATTCGACTCATGGCCTTGCCTGCATCCCTCCACGGATGTTCGTCTTCGGTGGGGGCATAGTAACAACGACCACCACTCCTCGCCTCTGGTTGATGGGAAGGCGAGCCCAAAGTAGCCTGGGGCTTACAGCTTCCACACCTCACCACCATGCCACGCCCCCTTCATTCTTTTATTCAAAAGAGCCACACCCTGTTGTTTGGCAGTCTCCTGCCCCGAGTAGAGGACTGTCCACCCCTCATGGTGGCAGGAGCCAGAGCCGGTCCACCGGACCTCCTGAACACACAGAGATCCAGGCGGTACCGGTCCAGCTCCCGACAGAGGAGTGGCAGCCTCTCCTCCAGGAGACGTCATAGACGCCTATCCCCCAGGGCCTCCGGCACAAGCTTAATCAATGTTTTACCTCGTAGTATAGTCATAGTTAAAGTTAAAGGTGGAGGGGTTACCAGCCCCTCGCACCCATCCAGAGCCCCCATTTGGCCGCTGTTGTGGTTACAAACGCCATGAAGGGAAAGGCCAATCGGAATTGGCCCTCCCCCCACAGCACTACCCACCACAACGTTGTACCACTCATAACCCTTGTAAAGCACCTTCGATAACGGTGCTACTCTGTGTGGAGAGTTCATTAATTCCATTTCATGGGGAAGGGGGGGAGACGTAGGCCTGGTGGTATTTACTTAACTCATAATATAATTAGTTCATAAACAGTCGTCATCCGGGTAGAGAGTACTTAACATCTTTCGTGAAGATTAATTGCCGGAATAAATAGTTCTGGTGGAGGGTATTAGTATGACTCTCCACCAGATAGACTTAAGTCATTAATTTATAGGCTCCAGCTCAGCTGTTACTGACGCGGTTATCGGGCTTGATCCCCTGAATGTGAAATTGTAGCCGCTGTTGTTGCTGTTGCTCTGCATTGACCATCAGCAGCCATGCGAAAGAAGACGAAGAGATATGAATGAATTGTCAGTTGTCATGGTGGCGAATGCCAATACTCTCCATCAGTTAATACTCTCCAACAGTATTGCAAGTTTATAAATATTACTTTATATGACTAAAGCAGCAGCGACATGAACTCTGGTGGAGAGTATTTAACACGGGGGGGGGGGGGGATTATAATTCCTATAAGGCAGTAGAAACCCCTGGGTGGAGAGTAGTTAGTGCTCCCCTGAAGCTGGAGGAGAGTAGATTTTGATTTAAAGCTTTCGTGACTGCAGGGATTCATATTCTTGGTTATTTCGGTAAAGTCATCACGTAGAAGGGAAATAATAAAAGAATAAAAATATAAAGCAATAAAATAATAAAATTAGAAAACAAGAAAATAGTAAAAATATAAAACAATAAAATAATAAAAATTTAAACAATACAAATTCTCACGACGTTTCGACTGCAATACAAGCAATCATCATCGGGTGTGAAATCAACAGCAAGAAAATTTGAATAAAGGAAAAAAAAAATCTTGCTGTGGATTTCACACCTGACGATGATTGCTTGTGTTGCGGTCGAAACGTCGTGAACATTTTTATTGTTTGATATTTTTATCATTTTATTTTTATTATTTTATTATTTCCCTTCTACGTGACTTTACCGATAAAACCAAGAAGATAAATCCCTGCAGTCACGAAAGCTTTAAATCGAGAATTATTTATTATGTTTTATTTTATTTTATTATTTCCATTCTACGTGATGACTTTACCGAAAGAACCAAGAAGATGAATCCCTGCAGTCACGAAAGCTTTAAATCGAGAATTATTTTATTATGTTTTGGTTTTATTATGTTATTATTTCCCTTCTACGTGATGACTTTACCGAAAGAACCAAGAGGCTGGAGGAGAGTAGTTAAGGTATCCATCAACTCTCCCCCACGCACCCCTCTTCCCAAAGTGAAACTTCCCCCCAGGAATTCCAAAGAGAAGCAAATAATTTTAGCAGCATTTACAACAAAAACAACACGCCACGAACAGCAGCTGTGTGTCAAAGGGATCACTTCACCCCAAGGATGGTTTTCCCGCTGTGAGTCTAACAAACACGACCAATAGTATCCATAATAGAGGAGGTTTTGTAAATGTTGTAGTGGGTTTAACTCACCATCAACACACAACCGGTTAGTGCTGAACAAGTAACGGATTGGACACGTTGTGTGTTTACGTGACACAAATCTCCTTAACTAATCGGCCGTGTTGGGTGGTGGTGGCGGTGGCGGGTTTAACGACACGTTTATATTTACGGTGATCTGACCCCAACAATAAAAAAAAATCTAGATTTGAAGCTTTCGTGACTGCAAGGATTCATATTCTTAGGTCACGTAGGTAAAAAAATAAAAATTAATAAAAGTAAAATAAAATAAAAATCACGACGTTTCGGAGGCAACACAAGCTTCCGTATTAATTTTAATTTTTTACCTACGTGACTTTACCGAAAAAAAAAAATAAAAAAATTCTCCGTTGTCGATTGTTCGCCACCGTGTTTTGCTCACCGACCTCGCATTTCGTCTACTTGCGTGAGCCCAACTTTATTTTCTTTCTACAAATGTGCACAACGGTGAGAGGAGTCCTCGTTCAAAGCGATTGCGGCGGTGGTGGTAGCAGTAAGTCACAGATGGTGGTGGTAGTTAGCAGTAGCAGTAAGTCACAAATGGTAGTTAGCAGTAGCAGTAAGTCACAAATGGTAGTTAGCAGTAGCAGTAAGTCACAAATGGTGGTGGTAGTTAGTAGGCCTCGGCAAGCTAAGGTAATTTATACCCTTTTAACCGGGTAAACGGGTAAAGGTGTCGACATGCCAAGGGGTAAGGTAAAGGGTAGGGTAAAGGTAGCGCGGAAGAATTACCCGGTAGGGTAAAAGTAAGTATTACCCGGTAAACACCTTGTGTTTACCGCTCGCTAAAAGCTCCATGGCGCAGTCCGTGGCCTCCATTTAAAATTGGAATCACCGAGAGTATTCGATATGAATAGAGCGCTCTACCGAGTATTTACTGTTATAAACCTTGTTCATGTGTAGTAGTACCCCAGTAATTATCCTGTAATCGGGTAATTTGTATTGTGGTAAGGTAAAAGGTAGGGTAAAGGTAGGCACGTTGCTTTTGACCTATTACCTTACCACAATACAATCACTCTACCCTTACCTTTGACCCTTCAGCAAGAAAATGTCAAAGGTCAAAAGCAACGAGCCTGCCTTTACCCTACCTTTTACCCTTATCCCATACAAATTACCCGATTACAGGGTAAGTACTGGGGCACTAGTAAGGTAGGGTAAAGGTCGGCTCGTTGTTTTTACCTTTTACCATACCTTGCCGAGGCCTAGTAGAGTTAGCAGTAAGCCACAAATGGTGGTGGTAGTCAGCAGTAGCGATAAGTCACAAATGGTGGTGGTAGTCAGCAGTAGTGATAAGTCACAAATGGTGGTGGTAGTCAGCAGTAGCGATAAGTCACAAATGGTGGTGGTAGTCAGCAGTAGTGATAAGTCACAAATGGTGGTGGTAGTCAGCAGTAGTGATAAGTCACAAATGGTGGTGGTAGTCAGCAGTAGCGATAAGTCACAAATGGTGGTGGTAGTCAGCAGTAGCGATAAGTCACAAATGGTGGTGGTAGTCAGCAGTAGCGATAAGTCACAAATGGTGGTGGTAGTCAGCAGTAGTGATAAGTCACAAATGGTGGTGGTAGTCAGCAGTAGCGATAAGTCACAAATGGTGGTGGTAGTCAGCAGTAGTGATAAGTCACAAATGGTGGTGGTAGTCAGCAGTAGTGATAAGTCACAAATGGTGGTGGTAGTTAGCAGTGGCAGTAAGACAGCTTCGCGTCCTGAAAATCGGCGCGTTAGGCGATAAAAATTAACCCGTAAAAACAAAGTTTTTCACTATAAATCCTTTATATGCGTGGCGGCCAGAGTCCTCTCGTCCTCTGGCTTGAGATGGCTGCCACCTATGGGTCAGATGATTGCCTGCCACCATTAAGCAATTGGTAATTAAATATTTTTAAAAAATCCTAGAAAGTGTAAAATAAAGTGTCACACACAACGAGTCTGTGTGCAAAATGTCAGCTCGATTGGATTACGGGAAGTGTGTTAAAAAACGACCGAAAGATTTGCACGGTCGTAAGCGCGCAAGCAAGCACGCAAGCAAGTGAACTTAATGTAAAGGATTTTTTTAAAAATTGCGCGCAAACCTGCAAACCGGTTTCCCTCATGAATGCCGTAGCAACAACAAAGTTTGATGTAGCAGTACGACGTTGCAGTACGACTGCTACTACTACTACTGCGCACACCACGCAGGGAGACCGCGGGGACTAACAACTTTAGGGTGCGCCGCGGCCACGTTACCGTAACGCTGCGTCGCTGAGACTCGCTGAGACTCGCTGAGACTCGCTGAGACTCGCTGAGACTCGCTCAGCCGTGCGTCTCAAGAGAGAAGTTCGTTCCCGGACCGCTCAGAAACCGCGTCGTAACAGCGGGCGCGTTCGTTGCGCGTTGTAACAGGCGGGGGGCGTTCTGTGTTATAAGAGGCATTCCGTGTTATAACAGGCGTTCTGTGTTATAACAGGCGTTCTGTGTTATAACAGGCGTTCTGTGTTATAACAGGCGTTCTGTGTTATAACAGGCGTTCTGTGTTATAACAGGCGTCCTGTGTTATGAGGCGTTCTGTGTTATAACAGACGGGGGGGTTCTGTGTTATAACGGTGCGGGGGACGTTCTATGTTATAACAGATGGAGGGCGTTGTGTTATAACAGGTGGGGGAGTTCTATGTTATAACAGGCGTTCTGTGTTATAACAGGCGGAGGGCGTTCTGTGTTATAACAGACGGGGGGCATTCTGTGTTTTAACAGGCGTTCTGTGTTATGAGGCGTTCTGTGTTATAACAGACGGGAGGCGTCCTGTGTTATAACGGTGCGGGCAATCCGCAGTGTGTGAACAGTAACAGTTCAAACATCCCCCCAACCGAAGCGTTCCCCCCCCGTACCCCCCCCACCTCCCCATGAAATCGTTGCACTGGCTGGTTGGGCGGGCGGGCGGGTGGTGAGGGTCGTTTGCGAATGTGAAAACGGTTAAAAACGTCGTGATGAAACGAACCCCCTCAAGTACGAAGGCTTAAACAACTTAAAGCTGAACTTGGGCACGGCGCTTGCCCGCGCCCATCTCACGATTGAAACACGCAGACGAACGACGAACGATCCGCCGCGAGTAGCTCGCAAAACCCGAAGTCCAGTACCGCTTGACAGAGGTCGCAAACGGGTTTTGATTCCTTACCCGTACCCGGCCGCACCAGGGTCGCAAACGGGTACCCGATACCCGGCTACCCGTACCCGGCCGGGTATCGGATAGGGTACGGGTACGGGTACCTGATTGCGACCTCTGGGATGAAGCCATGTTGCAGGCGCGGGTGGGTTGATTCTAGGAACTTGAATTGTGAGAAGAGACAAGACGTTGGGAAATGAGTGACAAACGGTGACTCACCAGTGACTCACGGCCTACCCGTACCCGTACCCGGCTGCACCAGAGTCGCAAACGGGTACCCGTACCCGGCCGGGTACGGGTAGCCGGGTATCGGGTAGGGTACGGGTATCGGGTACCCGGTTGCGACCTCTGCCGCTCGACGACAAGGGGGGCTGGGGGGGGGGCGGTGAGGAGGGTTACGAGGGCGGCATGTTTAGGTCGAGGTACACCGATTGTTGTCTTGCACATGACGACGTTGACCAATTTCTCTTGTATCCCCGCCCACCACCCCCACGTTCCATTCCCTGGCTACCACATTCAGATAAGCCCTCCCCTTAACTTGTATTTAAGGGCTGGTCTTTTGGAATTTTTGTCACTTGATGCAGTAATTTTAGCTGCGACGGTCCCACCTGATGACGGAGACTTGTGTTGCCTCCGAAACGTCGTGATTTATTATTTTATTTCCATCATTACTTTTATTAACTTTTTATTAATTTTTTACCTACGTGACTTTACCGGAAAAAAAACCTAAGAGTGTGTACCCACGAACCACGCGTCCACGATGGCGTGAGCCGTTATCAGTAACCAGAGCCCCCCCCCCCCGCCACCACACCACCACCAGAGGTCGCAAACGGGTTTTGATTCCTTACCCGTACCCGGCCGCACCAGGGTCGCAAAGCGGTACCCGTACCCGGCCGGGTACGGGTAGCCGGGTATCGGGAGGGTACGGGTATCGGGTATCAGGTACCCGGTTGCGACCTCTGCCACTCAACGACAAGGGGGGCGGAGAAGGGTTATGAGGGCGGCATGTACCCATGACCCACACGTCCGTACGCTGATGATGGCGCGAGCCGTTATCAGTAACCAGAGCTGCCTCCCCCCGCCACCACACCACCAACCCCCGCCAGGACTAATAGCCCCCCTCTCTCTCTCTCGACCGCTCATTATCTCCCAGACGGAAGCCGATGGTCTTGTCGGAGGTTCTCCGGTTACCGAGGGCGGTCGAAGTGACGCACGAGGGCGCGCGTGTCTGCGTCTGCGTGTGCGTGTGGGACCCCTCCATCAATCCACAAGCTCAGCGGGACGATCGTCTCATGGCGCAGCCTCCCCAAAGCGCTTACCGTGGCGCCCATGAGCAGTTTGGCCGCTGCTATAAATATCCACGCGATGGTGACGATGATGACGACGATGATGATGATGATGACGATGATGACGATGACGACGATGACGATGATGACGATGATGATGACGATGATGATGATGACGATGACGATGATGACGATGATGATGATGATGATGACGATGATGATGATGATGATGATGATGACGATGATGACGACGATGATGATGATGATGACGATGATGACGATGATGATGATGACGATGACGATGACGATGATGACGACGATGATGATGACGATGATGACGACGATGATGACGATGATGATGATGATGACGATGATGATGACGATGATGATGATGACGATGATGACGATGATGACGATAAGCCACTTTGCCGAGCTATCAGGCAGCTTATGAAAAAATCGCTACACAGCCCAGTGGGGCCTTAGCTGGAACATAAAATAGGTACATCTTAGTTTCGTCGTGATTTTTATTATTTTATTTTATTAATTTTAATTTCATTTTTTTACCTACGTGACTTTACCGAAAAAACTAAGAGTATACATCTTAGTTTAGTCTGTGGATCTCGGTGTATCTCTGTGGGGTTTCTATTCATCTCTGTGTATCTCTATGGCTTTCTCTATGTGTCCCTATGCGTTTAGAGCATAGATGGGGAACATCCAGAAATCATTTAGTCTGGCCCTGCCAAGGCAACTGCAGACGGGACTCGAAATTCAATAAATCTAGGAGCAAACCTGGAAAAGCAGTTGCGAGTAGCAGCAACATCATCATCATCAACACCAGCTAACATCATCACACGCCTCGCCAGAGAGAAGCAGTTCCAGCCCATCGCGTTAGGGGCGAGTTAATGAAATGTTTGACCAAATATAACAAGGGGCTGATTTTTAAGTTGATAATTGTGTACGGCCCGCGAATGATGTTATAAATATCCCCACCCCTGGTTTATAGTATTTGGCTGCTGATATACATTTCCACATTACGATGATCGTGATAAGTCACTTGATTGAGCTGCGATCATTTGCGATGTCGCTTCTTCAAACAGAGCTACAGAGCTACAGGGCGGTTTAAAGTTGCGGGTGGTGACCGTCAACTCGAAAGAGTAGGCCCAATACGCGCCCACGCTGGCGGTGCTACGAGAGAATCGCCGGCGGTCGGCATCGGCATCGGCGTGCCCGCCAAGGACGTCTCGATGTAAAGCTTTCGTGACTGCAGGGATTCATCTTCTTGGTTCTTTCGGTAAAGTCGTCACGTAGAAGGGAAATAATAAAATAAAAAATACAAATAAAAAATTCTCGCGACGTTTCGGCCACAACGCAAGCAGCCGTCCTCAGGTGAAGACAGGTCTGTCGGGAGACAGCGTCTGAATGAAACACCAACACACTTGGAGCGTATATTTAAGCTGGGTTGGAGGGGGAAGAGCGCCTTGACAAAAGAATTTGCATATCAAGAGGAATTTAGCATATTTATGGAAATGCAGATATGTGATTAGTACTCTTGTGAAATGCGTAGGAGGTGGGCGGGGGGTTTGTTTTATTTTTATTATTTTATTATTTCCCTTCTACGTGACTTTACCGAAAGAACCAAGATGAATCCCTGCAGTCACGAAAGCTTTAAATCGAAATAATTTTATTATGTTTTATTTTTATTATTTTATTATTTCCTTTCTACGTGACTTTACCGAAAGATAGTGACCTCTCGTCAAATCGCATTCGAATACAAACGTCCATTTAAAAAAAGCTACGACCATAACGATAATAGCAAACAAAATCGATACGTACTTGCGTACGTGCGTGCGTGTATAAAAAATAAGTTTAAAAAAAGGAACTTTAAAAAAGTTATTCAGATCCTAGCGGACAGAGGGCGTTTGTAGGTGCAAGGCGGTGAGCGGGGAGGGGGGTCTGGTGACATTCATTGAGATTGGTGAGCCAAAGCGAGACCTACATTAACCCTCTCATAGAGTCCACTTTCATAGAGACCCTCCATTAACCCTCTCATAGAGTTCATTTGACTTTCATAGAGACCCCTCCATTAACCCTCTCATAAAGTTCATTTGACTTTCATAGAGACCCCTCCATTAACCCTCTCATAGAGTTCATTTGACTTTCATAGAGACCCTCCATTAACCCTCTCATAGAGTTCATTTGACTTTCATAGAGACCTCTATTAACCCTCTCATAGAGTTCACATTCACTTTCATAGAGACCTCTACATTAACCGTCTCATAAAGTTCATTTGACTTTCATAGAGACCTCTACATTAATCCTCTCATAGAGTTCATTTGACTTTCATAGAGACCTCTATTAACCCTCTCATAGAGTTCACATTCACTTTCATAGAGACCCCTCCATTAATCCTCTCATAAAGTTCATTTGACTTTCATAGAGACCCCTCCATTAATCCTCTCATAGAGTTCATTTGACTTTCATAGAGACCTCTATTAACCCTCTCATAGAGTTCATTTGACTTTCATAGAGACCTCTATTAACCCTCTCATAGAGTTCACATTCACTTTCATAGAGACCCTCCATTAATCCTCTCATAAAGTTCATTTGACTTTCATAGAGACCTCTACATTAATCCTCTCATAGAGTTCATTTGACTTTCATAGAGACCTCTATTAACCTCTCATAGAGTTCCATTCACTTTCATAGAGACCCCTCCATTAATCCTCTCATAGAGTTCATTTGACTTTCATAGAGACCTCTACATTAACCGTCTCATAAAGTTCATTTGACTTTCATAGAGACCTCTACATTAACCCTCTCATAGAGTTGACTTTCATAGAGACCTCTATTAACCCTCTCATAGAGTTGACTTTCATAGAGACCCGTTTTCCACAACGACCTTTTCCCGTCGCTCACCGCTGGGTGAACTATCTTGCTAAGGCGATGAAAGGAGCGGCGACGCAAGTAACAGCCAGAGGTCATCAGCGGTCGCAGGCATCATCGACCCCTGAACCTCGATGACCCCTTGACCTTTTATCTCTTAACCCCCATCTCCCCTCCCACTCCCCCCACCGATGGCTGACCAATCGCTCGCTCGATCACTCGCTCGTTCGCTATCTCCCTCTCTGTTGTCTCTCTCCCCATCTCTCTCTTTTTATTTTTTATTTACGATCAGTGGAAACAAGAAGATGCCCGGTGTATTGGGCACTTTGCTTCGTTCATCATTTCTCGATCCCTCCGTCTCTCCCCGTCTCTCTCCCATCTCTCCCCGTCTCTCTCCCCCTCTCCGTCTGTTTCTCTCTCTAGTGTCTCCTTGTGTCTCTGTCTCTCTCCCATCCCTCCGTCTCTCTCCCATCTCTCTCAGTCTGTCCCCACCCCGTCTCTCCCCACTCTGTCTCTCTCTCTCTTCTGTCTCCCCCGTCTCTCTCCCATCCTCCGTCTTTCCCCGTCTCTCTCCCATCTCCCTCCGTCTCTCCCCCTCCTTTCCGTCTGTGTCTCTCTCTCTACTGTCTCCCTTGTGTCTCCGTCTCTCTCCCGTCTCTCCGTCTCTCCCCGTCTCTCTCCCTCTCTCTCAGTCTCTCCCCACCCGGTCTCTCTCTCTCTCTCTTCTGTCTCCCTTGTCTCTCTCCCATCCCTCCGTCTCTCCCCGTCTCTCTCTCCGTCTCTCCGTCTCTCCCCACCCCGTAGCTCTCCCCACCCCGTCTCTCCATCTCGCCCCCACGTCCCTCAGCCTTCGACTCTCTNCCCCCCTCCACCTCTCCACCCACCCACCCACCCACCCCTCCACCCACCCTCTCTCCACCGCGCTCACTCGGGCCGCTCCAGCCTCTCGCGCACGTCGGCGGGCAGCGCGTCGTACAACTCCTGCTCCACCACGAGGCCCGCCCGCCGCAGCGACGTGCACTCCCGCAGCTCGGCGGGCAGCGCCTCCAGCGGGTTGCCCCGCAGCTCAAGGGTCGCGAGCGCCACCAGCGACGCCACCTTGGGCGACAGCGCCGTCAGCGCGTTGCCGCCCAGCCTCAGCGTCTTGAGCTTGCGGCAGAAGAACAGCTCCTCCGGCAGGGACTCCACCTTGTTGCCGGCGAGCGACAGGAAGAGCAGGCTCTGCAGGACGCCCACCTCGGGCGGCACGAAGCGGATCTCGTTGTGCGCCAGGTCGAGGTGGCGGAGCTTGTTGCAGAGGAAGAGGTGCGAGGGGAGCACGCTGATGCGGTTGCGCGTCAGGTAGAGGCGCTCGAGGTGGCCTAGGCGCTTGATGTGCTCCGGGATGGTGGCGATGTGGTTGTGCCACAGCTTGAGCGTCGTCAGCTTGTGCAGGTGCTGGAAGCTGAGGATCTCCTCGATGGAGCGAAGGCTGTTGTCACGCAGGTCCAGGTCCTAGGGGGGTGAGGGGGTGAGGGGGGTGAGGGGGGGGGGGGGTTGAGCAATCATCAGGCAAGTGTGGTGCGTAACGGCCGAGCGAGCTGTTTTGAAATTACCACCACCACCAACCTCCCTCCCACCACCACCACCTCCTCCCTCTACCACCACCACCTCCCTCCCTCTCCACCACCATCTCCCTACCTCCCTCCACCACCACCACCACCATCTCCCTCTCCCTCCCTCTACCACCACCACCTCCCTCCACCACCACCATCTCCTCCACCACCACCACTCATCNCTNCCTCCACCACCACCACCACTCATCCACTCATCCCACCTCCCTCCACCACCACCACCACCACCTCCCTCCCTCCCTCTCCCTCCTCCACCACCACCACCTCCCTCCACCACCACCACCTNCCTCCACCACCACCACCTCCCCTCCACCACCACCANCTCCTCCCTCCACCACCACCCTGCCCCCCCACCCACCGCCTCTCACCTGCAGGTTGAGGAGGCTGAAGATGGAGTGGGGGATGCGCTCGAGGTCGCAGTTGATGAGCTCCAGCTGCGTGAGGCCGGCGAGTTTCTTCAGGCTGTTGAGCACCACCATGCGCGTGCCGTCGTTGTTGACGGACAGGCGCTGCAGGTGGCTCGCAACGTCCAGCACCGCCGCCGGCAGCTTGCTCATCGTGCCGCGCAGGTGCAGCGAGCGCAGCGCCTTCAGCTCACGCAGCGACTCGAGGGAGAAGTTGCCGCCGCTGCCGCCGCCGCCGCCGCCACCGCCGCCGCTGCTACTGCCGCCGCCACCGCCGCGTTGGCTGTCCGGGCGAGACTCTGCGTGGAGGTAGAGTTCCTCCAGGGCCTGGACACACACGGCCGGTACCGTCAAGAGCAATGCAATACCGCCACGACGATTCTCATCATCATCATCACAATCACTGCACCACCACCATCGACCATCATCACAATCATCATCATCACCACAATCACTGCACCACCACCATCACCANCATCACAATCATCATCATCACATCACTACCATCATCATCATCATCTTCACCACAACCAGCACGACCACCACCACCACAATCATCATCGTCTCATCATTACCACCACCATCACGATCATCATCATCATCATCACTACAACCACCACACCACAACCCCACCGCACCACCACNAATCATCATCATCATTGTCTCATCACCATCATCATCACACAACCACCGCAACACAACCACCACCACAATCATCATCATGTCATCATCACCATCATAACGATCATCACCACCACAACCACCGNACCACAACCACCACCACCACAATCATCATCACCATCANCATCACCACATCACCGCAACACCACCACAACAATCATCATCATGTCATCATCACCAGCACCATCAACACGATCATCATCACCACAACCACCACACCACCACCACAATCATCATCACCATCATCATCACCACAACCACCGCACCACCACCACAATCATCATCGTCATGTCATCATCACAAGCACCATCATCACGATCATCACCACCACAACCACCGCACCACCACCACCACCACCACANTCATCATCATCATCATGTCATCATCACCAGCACCATCACCACAATCATCATCATCATATCATCACCAGCACCATCATAACGATCATCACCACCACAACCACCGCACCACCACCACCACCACAACAACAACAACCACACCACCCACCGCCCGCGCCTCACCTTGAGCGAGTATATCCAGGCGGCACCTCCCTCTGCTCGCTGAACCTGACGCGTAGCACCCGCAGGCTGTCGCGCAGGAACGCCAGCGCCGCCGCCTGCACCCGCACCACGGGGCAGCCGAGCAGCGCCAGCTCACGCAGCGACGCCAGCTGGGCCACGGACGGCGGGATCGTCACGTCGGTGATGAGCTCCAAGCGCAGCGACTCCAGCTCCGTCACCTGGGCAGGGAAGGGGTCAGGGGGGGGGAGATGTTGTGGTGGTGGTGGCGGTGGTGGTGGTGGTAGTAGTTGTGGTGGCGGTGGTGGTGGTGGTGAGACGGTGGTGGTGGTGACAGTAGTTGTGGTGGCGGTGGTGGTGGTGGTGATGACGGTGGTGGTGGTGACAGTAGTGTGGTGGCGGTGGTGGTGGTGGTGGTGGTGACGGTGGTGGTGAAAGAGTTGTGGTGGCGGTGGTGGCGGTGGTGGTGGCGGTGGTGACAAGAGTTGTGGTGGCGGTGGAGGTGGTGGCGATGGTGGCGATGGTGGAGGTCGTGAGAGTAGTAGTGGTGTTAGTAGTTAGTGGTCGCGTTGAGGATGGTGGTGGTGGTGGTGGTGATGACGGTGGTGGTGGTGGCAGTAGTTGTGGTGGCGGTGGTGGTGGCAGTGGTGGTGGTGATGGTGGTGGTGGTGACAGTAGTGGTGGTGGCGATGGTGGAAGTAGTGGCGATGGTGGAGGTAGTGGCGATGGTGGAGGTGGTGAGAGTAGTAGTGGTGTTAGTAGTGGTGGCGTTGAGGATAGTGGTGGTGGTGGTAGTGGTGTTGACGGTGGTGGCACCGCCACTACCACCAACACCACCACCTTCAATGCCACCACACCACTACTACCACCACCATCACCAACACCACCACCACCACCACAACATTCCTCAACAACACCACTACTCTCACCACCACCGAGCTGGGCGATGTAGCCCCACCCCTCACCAACATCACCACCACCACTGGCAACACACCCTCACCACCACCCCCACCACCACCCTCACCTCCTTACCACCCTCACCCTCACCACCCTCCTCACCACCCTCCTCACTATCACCACCACCACAGGGTTTGGTTGGGCTTCACCATCACCAAAGACAAAGATCCCCCGTGTAGCCTAACAGACTGTAGGGGCAAGTGCTGTTAGCGAGTAGAGCACCTATGAAGGCCGGCACGGCACACGAGGTGGTGGGTGGACAACACCACGCCCGGCCGCCTTTGTCTCCCCAGTGGCGATGTTTACACACAGCACCAGGTACTCATTTGAGGCTGAGTCGACCTAGGGGAGGCCCAGGACCTGGTGTTGGTGGCCGTGAGCGGGAATCAAACTCGGTGGCTGGGTTCGTAGCGCAGCGCGCTAACCGCTGCACCACCGCTCACCACCGGGTGCAGTGCATACCCTCACCACCCTCACCAGCACCCTCACCAGAACCCACACCCCCTCAACTCCTACACCACCCTCCTCACCACCCTCACCACCATCCACACCACATCCACACCACACCCTCACCACCCTCACCACCCTCACCACCCTTACCACCCTCACTACTACCCTCACCACCCTCCTCACCCTCACCACCCTCCTCACCCTCCTCACCATCCTCATTCCCTCGACCACCACCACCCTCACCACCATCACCGCCACCACTGCCACCCCAGGGGCCATACCACCCTCACTCCTCACCACCCTCCTTACCTCACCCTCACCACCCCCTCACCACTACTATCACCACCACCACAGGGTTTGGTTGCTTCACCATCACCAAAGACAAAGATCCCCCGTGTAGCCTTAACAGATGTAGGGGCAAGTGCTGTTAGCGACACCTATGAAGGCCGGCACGGCACACGAGGTGGTGGGTGGACAACACCACGCCCGGCCGCCTTTGTCTCCCCAGTGGCGATGTTTCTACACACAGCACCAGGTACTCATTTGAGGCTGAGTCGACCTAGGGAGGCCCAGGACCTNGTGTTGGTGGCCGTGAGCGGGAATCAAACTCGGGTTGCTGGGTTCGTAGCGCAGCGTGCGAACCGCTGCACCACCGCTCACCACCGGGTGGCAGTAGCATACCCTCACCACCCTCACCAGCACCCTCACCAGAACCCACACCACCCTCACCACCCTCCTCACCACCCTCCTCACCACCCTCACCACCATCCACACCACCATCCACACCACCACCCTCACCACCCTCACCACCCTCACCACCCTTACCACCCTCACTACTACCCTCACCACCCTCCTCACCCTCACCACCCTCCTCACCCTCCTCACCATCCTCATTACCACCCTCCTGACCACCACCACCCTCACCACCATCACCGCCACCACTGCCACCACCACCATCACCACCCTCACCCTCCTCACCACCCTCCTCACCACCCTCACCACCCTCACCACCCTCCTCACCACCCTCCTCACCACCCTCACCCTCCTCACCACCACTCGCACTACCACCCTCACCACCACCCTCACCACCCTCACCACCCTCACCACCCTCCTCACCACCCTCCTCACCACCCTCACCCTCCTCACCACCACTCTCACTACCACCCTCACCACCAACCTCACCAGCACCCACACCACCCTCACAACCCTCCTCACCACCCTCCTCACCACCCTCACCACCACTCTCACTACCACCCTCACCACCAACCTCACCACCCTCACCACCCTCACCACCCTCACCACCCTCACCACCACCTCACCTCGAACACGCCGTCCGGCAGGCCTGCGAGCATGAAGAGGTGCAGCTCGGCACGGCCACCCTCACCACCCTCACCACCCTCACCACCCTCACCACCACCACTNCCACCCTCACCACCCTCACCACCCTCACCACCCTCACCTCGAACACGCCGTCCGGCAGGCCTGCGAGCATGAAGAGGTGCAGCTCGGCACGGCCACCCTCACCACCCTCACCACCACCCTCACCACCCTCACCACCACCCTCACCACCCTCCTCACCACCCTCACCACCACCTCCTCACCACCCTCACCACCCTCACCACCCTCACCTCGAACACGCCGTCCGTTAGTAGTGGTGGCGTGGTGTTAGTAGTGGTGGCGTTGAGGATAGTGGTGGTGGTGGTAGTGGTGTTGACGGTGGTGGCACCGCCACTACCACCAACACCACCACCTTCAATGCCACCACACCACTACTACCACCACCATCACCAACACCACCACCACCACCACAACATTCCTCAACAACACCACTACTCTCACCACCACCGAGCTGGGCGATGTAGCCCCACCCCTCACCAACATCACCACCACCACTGGCAACACACCTCACCACCACCCACCACCACCCTCACCTCCTTACCACCCTCACCCTCACCACCCTCCTCACCACCCTCCTCACTATCACCACCACCACAGGGTTTGGTTGGGCTTCACCATCACCAAAGACAAAGATCCCCCGTGTAGCCTGAACAGACTGTAGGGGCAAGTGCTGTTAGCTAGCAGCACCTATGAAGGCCGGCACGGCACACGAGGTGGTGGGTGGACAACACCACGCCCGGCCGCCTTTGTCTCCCCAGTGGCGATGTTTACCCTCACCACCCTCACCACCCTCCTCACCACCCTCCTCACCACCCTCACCCTCCTCACCACCACTCGCACTACCACCCTCACCACCACCCTCACCACCCTCACCACCCTCACCACCCTCCTCACCACCCTCCTCACCACCCTCACCCTCCTCACCACCACTCTCACTACCACCCTCACCACCAACCTCACCAGCACCCACACCACCCTCACAACCCTCCTCACCACCCTCCTCACCACCCTCACCACCACTCTCACTACCACCCTCACCACCAACCTCACCACCCTCACCACCCTCACCACCCTCACCACCCTCACCACCACCCTCACCTCGAACACGCCGTCCGGCAGGCCTGCGAGCATGAAGAGGTGCAGCTCGGCACGGCCACCCTCACCACCCTCACCACCCTCACCACCCTCACCACCACCATCCCTNCCACCCTCACCACCACCACCCTCACCACCCTCACCTCGAACACGCCGTCCGGCAGGCCTGCGAGCATGAAGAGGTGCAGCTCGGCACGGCCACCCTCACCACCCTCACCACCACCCTCACCACCCTCACCACCACCCTCACCACCCTCACCACCCTCACCACCACCCTCCTCACCACCCTCACCACCCTCACCACCCTCACCTCGAACACGCCGTCCGGCAGGCCTGCGAGCATGAAGAGGTGCAGCTCGGCACGGCCGCCGCTTGCCGAGCGGCCGATCTTCTGCCGCAGCTTGTCGGGGGTCCACTCGTGGTTCAGGTTCATCTGACGCAGTTTGTTCTCACTCACCTGGGGGTGGTGGGGGGGTGGTGGGGGGTGGTGGTGGGGTNGGGGGGTGGTGGGGGGGTGGGGGGGTGGTGAGGGGTGGTGGTGGGGGGGTGGATACGGGGCGTCGCAGCAGCTATGAGATGTTAACCACCTCGCCTGGTACGCAGGAGGTCGTGGGTTCGATCCCGACCCTGACGCCTGCTGCTGCTGTATATTTGGAGTTTGCGTGTCTCTCTCATCATCATCACGGTGGCTATGAGATGTTGACTACCTCGCCTGGTCTACAGGAGGCCGTGAGTTCCATCCCGACCCTGACTACGCCTGCTGCCGTACATTTGAAGTCTGCGTGTCTCTCTCTCTCATCATCACGGGGGCTATGAGATGTTAACTACCTCGCCAGGTCTACAGGAGGTCGTGGATTCGATCCCGACCCTGACGACGCCTGCTGCTGTACATTTGAAGTCTGCGTGTCTCTCATCATCATCATCACGGTGGCTAGGAGGTGTTGACTACCTCGCCTGGTCTACAGGAGGTCGTGGGTTCGATCTCGACTCTGCTGCTGCTGTATATTTGCAGTCTGAATGTCTCTCTCATCATCATCACGGTGGCTATGAGATGTTGACTACCTCGCCTAGTATACAGGAGGTCGTGGGTTCGATCCCGACCCTGACTACGCCTGCTGCTGCTGTATATTTGGAGTTTGCGTGTCTCTCTCATCATCATCACGGTGGCTATGAGATGTTAACTACCTCGCCTGGTATACAGGAGGTCGTGAGTTCGATCCTGACGCCTGCTGCTGCTGTACATTTGAAGTCTGCGTGTCTCTCTCTCATCATCATCACGGTGGCTATGAGATGTTAACTACCTCGCCTGGTATACAGGAGGTCGTGAGTTCGATCCTGACGCCTGCTGCTGCTGTATATTTGGAGTCTGCGTGTCTCTCATCATCATCACGCCCTCCTCCCTCCCTCCTCCCCCCCCTCCTCCCCCCCCCTCCTCTCTCCCTCCCCTCCTCCCCCCCTCCCCTGTTCCCCTCCCTCCCTCCCTCTCCCTCCTCCTCCTCCTCCTTCCAACTCCCTCTCAACCTCCCCTCCTCCCCCCTCCCTCCTCCCCCTCCATCATCCTCCATCCCCCCTTCCCCCCTCCTCCTCCTCCCCCTCCCTCCCCTCCTCCCCCCCCCTCCTCCTCCCCCTCCCCCTCCTCCCCCCACCTCCTCCTCCCCCTCCTCCCTCCCCCCACCTCCCCCCTCCCCCCCTCCCCTCCTCCTCCTCCCTCCCCTCCCCCCCCCCTCCCCCCCCTCCCCCTCCCTCCTCCTCCCCCTCCTCCCTCCCCCTCCTCCCCCCCCTCCTCCCCCTCCTCCCCCCTCCTCCTCCCCCCCTCTCCCCCCCCTCCCCCCCCCCCCCCCCCCCCCCCCCCTCCTCCCCCCCCCCCCCCCCTCCCCTCCCCGGCGGCAGTTCGTGACGATCATCGCCTACAACGGGGCCTTCGTGCAGCACGTGCGCTTCACGGTGCGCTGCCGGGTGAACGTGCGCGACGTCACCGGCTACGGAGACTTCTCCTGCAACCACTCGATGGCGCACCTCTTCTCGAAGCTGTCGCTCTGCTACTGCTGCTTCGTGGGCGTCTACGGGCTCGTGGGACTCTACACGCTCTACTGGCTCTTCCGACGGTCGCTGCGCGAGTACTCGTTCGAGGGCGTACGCCGGGAGACGAGAATCGGCGACATTCCGGACGTGCGCAACGACTTTGCGTTCATGCTGCACCTCACCGACCAGTACGACCCGCTCTACTCGAAGCGATTCGCCGTTTTTCTCTCTGAGGTGAGCATGGGAGGGGGGGGGGGGAGATGGAGAGAGAGAGACACGCAGATTTAAAATGTACGGCAGCAGCGTCGTCAGGGTCGGGATGGAACCCACGACCTGCTGTAGACCAGGCGAGGTAGTTAACATCTCATAGCCAC
>MU249813.1:33358-69795 GCA_018977245.1 Lethenteron camtschaticum
CTCTATGAGAGGGTTAATGGAGAGGTCTCTATGAAAGTGAATGTGAACTCTATGAGAGGATTAATAGAGGTCTCTATGAAAGTCAAATGAACTCTATGAGAGGGTTAATGTAGAGGTCTCTATGAAAGTCAAATGAACTCTATGAGAGGGTTAATGGAGAGGTCTCTATGAAAGTGAATGTGAACTCTATGAGAGGGTTAATAGAGGTCTCTATGAAAGTCAAATGAACTCTATGAGAGGATTAATGGAGGGGTCTCTATGAAAGTCAAATGAACTCTATGAGAGGGTTAATGGAGGGGTCTCTATGAAAGTGAACTCTATGAGAGGGTTAATGTAGAGGTCTCTATGAAAGTCAAATGAACTCTATGAGAGGATTAATGGAGGGGTCTCTATGAAAGTCAAATGAACTTTATGAGACGGTTAATGTAGAGGTCTCTATGAAAGTGAATGGAACTCTATGAGAGGGTTAATGGAGGTCTCTATGAAAGTGAATGTGAACTCTATGAGAGGGTTAATAGAGGTCTCTATGAAAGTCAAATGAACTCTATGAGAGGGTTAATGGAGGGGTCTCTATGAAAGTCAAATGAACTCTATGAGAGGGTTAATGGAGGGGTCTCTATGAAAGTCAAATGAACTCTATGAGAGGGTTAATGGAGGGTCTCTATGAAAGTCAAATGAACTTTATGAGACGATTAATGGGGGGTCTCTATGAAAGTCAAATGAACTCTATGAGAGGGTTAATGGAGGGGTCTCTATGAAAGTCAAATGAACTTTATGAGAGGGTTAATGGAGGGGTCTCTATGAAAGTCAAATGAACTTTATGAGAGGGTTAATGGAGGGGTCTCTATGAAAGTCAAATGAACTCTATGAGAGGGTTAATAGAGGTCTCTATGAAAGTGAACTCTATGAGAGGGTTAATGTAGAGGTCTCTATGAAACTGAACTCTATGAGAGGGTTAATGTAGAGGTCTCTATGAAACTGAACTCTATGAGAGGGTTAATGTAGGTCTCCTTTGGCTCACCAATCTCAATGAATGTCACCAGACCCCCTCCCCGCGCTCACCGCCTTGCACCTACAAACGCCCTCCGTCCGCTAGGATCTGAATAATTTTTTTAAAGTTCCTTTTTTTAAACTTATTTTTTATACACGCACGCACGCACGTACGCAAAGTACGTATCCGATTTTGTTTGCTATTATCGTTATGGTCGTAGCCTTTTTTTTAAATGGACGTTTGTATTCGAATGCGATTTGACGAGAGGTCACTATCTTTCGGTAAAGTCACGTAGAAGGGAAATAATAAAATAATAAAAATAAAACATAATAAATAATAAAATTATTCTCGATTTAAAGCTTTCGTGACTGCAGGGATTCATCTTCTTGGTTCTTTCGGTAAAGTCACCACGTAGAAGGGAAGTAATAAAATAATAAAAATAAAACATAATAAAATAAAACCCCCCGCCCACCTCCTACGCATTTCACAAGTAGTACTAATCACATACCTGCATTTCCCATAAATATGCTAAATTCCTCTTGATATGCAAATTCTTTTGTCAAGGCGCTCTTCTCCCCTTCCAACCCAGCAGCTTAAATATACGCTCCCAAGCGTGTTGGTGTTTCATTCAGACGCTGTCTCCCCGACAGACCTGTTCTTCACCTGAGGACGGCTGCTTGCGTTGTGGCTGAAACGTCGCGAGAATTATTTTATTTTGTTTTATTTTATTATTTTTATTATTTTTATTACTTCCCTTCTACGTGACGACTTTACCGAAAGAACCAAGAAGATGAATCCCTGCAGTCACGAAAGCTTTACATCGAGACGTCCTTGGCGGGCACGCCGATGCCGATGCCGACCGCGCGCCGATTCTCTCGTAGCACCGCCAGCGTGGGCGCGTATTGGGCCTACTCTTTCGAGTTGACGGTCACCACCCGCAACTTTAAACCGCCCTGTAGCTCTGTAGCTCTGTTTGAAGAAGCGACATCGCAAATGATCGCAGCTCAATCAAGTGACTTATCACGATCATCGTAATGTGGAAATGTATATCAGCAGCCAAATACTATAAACCAGGGGTGGGGATATTTATAACATCATTCGCGGGCCGTACACAATTATCAACTTAAAAATCAGCCCCTTGTTATATTTGGTCAAACATTTCATTAACTCGCCCCTAACGCGATGGGCTGGAACTGCTTCTCTCTGGCGAGGCGTGTGATGATGTTAGCTGGTGTTGATGATGATGATGTTGCTGCTACTCGCAACTGCTTTTCCAGGTTTGCTCCTAGATTTATTGAATTTCGAGTCCCGTCTGCAGTTGCCTTGGCAGGGCCAGACTAAATGATTTCTGGATGTTCCCCATCTATGCTCTAAACGCATAGGGACACATAGAGAAAGCCATAGAGATACACAGAGATGAATAGAAACCCCACAGAGATACACCGAGATCCAAACTAAACTAAATGTATACTCTTAGTTTTTTCGGTAAAGTCACGTAGGTAAAAAATGAAATTAAAATTAAAAATAATAAAAATCACGACGAAACTAAGATGTACCTATTTTATGTTCCAGCTAAGGCCCCACTGGGCTGTGTAGCGATTTTTCATAAGCTGCCTGATAGCTCGGCAAAGTGGCTTATCGTCATCATCGTCATCATCGTCATCATCATCATCGTCATCATCGTCATCATCATCATCATCATCGTCATCATCGTCATCATCGTCGTCGTCGTCATCATCATCGTCATCATCGTCATCGTCGTCATCGTCATCATCGTCATCGTCGTCATCGTCGTCATCATCATCATTGTCGTATCGTCGTCATCATCGTCATCATCGTCGTCATCGTCGTCGTCATCATCGTCATCATCGTCATCATCATCATCGTCATCATCATCGTCATCATCGTCATCATCATCGTCACATCATCATCATCGTCATCATGTCATCATCGTCATCATCATGTCATCATCATCATCATCATCGTCGTCATCGTCATCATCATCGTCATCATCGTCATCATCGTCATCATCGTCGTCATCATCGTCATCGTCATCATCGTCATCATCGTCATCATCATCATCGTTGTCATCGTCGTCATCGTCGTCATCATCATCGTCGTCATCGTCATCATTGTCATCATCATCGTCGTCATCATCATCGTCGTCATCGTCGTCATCATCATCGTCGTCATCGTCATCATCGTCATCATCGTCATCGTCGTCATCGTCGTCATCGTCGTCATCATCGTCGCCATCGCGTGGACATTTATAGCAGCGGCCAAACTGCTCATGGGCGCCACGGTAAGCGCTTTGGGGAGGCTGCGCCATGAGACGATCGTCCCGCTGAGCTTGTGGATTGATGGAGGGGTCCCACGGGTACACGCAGACGCAGACGCGCGCGCGCCCTCGTGCGTCACTTCGACCGCCCTCGGTAACCGGAGAACCTCCGACAAGACCATCGGCTTCCGTCTGGGAGATAATGAGCGGTCGAGAGAGAGAGAGAGGGGGGCTATTAGTCCTGGCGGGGGTTGGTGGTGTGGTGGCAGGGGGGGGGCAGCTCTGGTTACTGATAACGGCTCGCGTCATCGTCGGCGTACGGACGCGTGGGTCATGGGTACATGCCGCCCTCATAACCCTCCTCCCCCCGCCCCCCTTGTCGTCGAGCGGCAGAGGTCGCAACCGTGTACCCGATACCCGTACCCTGCCCGATACCTGGCTACCCGTACCCGGCTGGGTACGGGTACCGCTTTGCGACCCTGGTGCGGCCGGGTACGGGTACGGGTAAGGAATCAAAACCCGTTTGCGACCTCTGGTGGTGGTGTGGTGGCGGGGGGGGAGGCAGCTCTGGTTACTGATAACGGCTCGTGCCATCGTGGACGCGTGGGTCGTGGGTACACACTCGTAGGTTTTTTTTCCGGTAAAGTCACGTAGGTAGAAAAGAAAATAAAAAGTTAATAAAAGTAATGATGGAAATAAAATAAAATAATAAATCACGACGTTTCGGAGGCAACACAAGTCTCCGTCATCAGGTGGGACCGTCACAGCTAAATTTACTGCATCAAGTGAAGAAAATTCCAAAAGACCAGCCCTTAAATACAAGTTAAGGGGGGGGAGGGGCTTATCTGAATGTGGTAGCCAGGGAATGGAACGTGGGGGTGGTGGGCGGGGCTACAAGAGAAATTGGTCAACGTCGTCATGTGCAAGAAAACAATCGGTGTACCTCGACCTAAACATGCCGCCCTCGTAACCCTCCTCGCCGCCCCCCCCCAGCCCCCCTTGTCGTTGAGCGGCAGAGGTCGCAACCGGGTACCCGATACCCGTACCCTACCCGATACCCGGCTACCCGTACCCGGCTGGGTACGGGTAGCAGTTTGCGACCCTGGTGCGGCCGGGTACGGGTACGGGTAGGCCGTGTGAGTCACTGGTGAGTCACCGTTTGTCACTCATTTCCCAACGTCTTGTCTCTTCTCACAATTCAAGTTCCTAGAATCAACCCACCCCGCGCCTGCAACATGGGTTCATCCCAGAGGTCGCAATCGGGTACCCGATACCCGGCCGGGTAGCCGGGTATCGGGTAGGGTACGGGTATTGGGTACCCGTTTGCGACCCTGGTGCGGCCGGGTACGGGTAGGCCGTGAGTCACCGTTTGTCACTCATTTCCCAACGTCTTGTCTCTTCTCACAATTCAAGTTCCTAGAATCAACCCACCCGTGCCTGCAACATGGCTTCATCCCAGAGGTCGCAATCGGGTACTCGAACCCGTACCCGTACCCGGCCGGGTACGAGTAGCCGGGTATCGGTTAGGGTACGGGTATTGGGTACCCGTTTGCGACCTCTATCGAGCGGTGCTGGACTTCGGGCTTTGCGAGCTACACGCGGCAGGTCGTTCGTCGTCCGTCTACGTGTTTCAATCGTGAGATGGGCGCGGGCAAGCGCCGTGCCCGGGTTCAGCTTTAAGTTGTTTAAGCCTTCGTACTTGAGGGGGTTTGTTTCGTCACGACGTTTCTAACCGTTTTCACATTCGCAAACGACCCTCACCACCCGCCCGCCCCGCCCAACCAGCCAGTGCAACGATTTCATAGGGAGGTGGGGGGGGGTACGGGGGGGGGGGGGAACGCTTCGGTTGGGGGGATGTTTGAACTGTTACTGTTCACACACCGCGGATTGCCCGCACCGTTATAACACAGGACGCCTCCCGTCTGTTATAACACAGAACGCCTCATAACACAGAACGCCTGTTATAACACAGAATGCCCCCGTCTGTTATAACACAGAACGCCCTCCGCCTGTTATAACACAGAACGCCTGTTATAACATAGAACTCCCCCCACCTGTTATAACACAACGCCCTCCATCTGTTATAACATAGAACGTCCCCCGCACCGTTATAACACAGAACCCCCCCCGTCTGTTATAACACAGAACGCCTCATAACACAGGACGCCTGTTATAACACAGAACGCCTGTTATAACACAGAACGCCTGTTATAACACAGAACGCCTGTTATAACACGGAATGCCTCTTATAACACAGAACGCCCCCACCTGTTATAACACAGAACATCCTCTGCCTGTTATAACACAGAACGCCTGTTATAACACAGAACGCCCTCCGCCTGTTATAACGCGCAACGAACGCGCCCGCTGTTACGACACGGTTTCTGAGCGGTCCTGGAACGAACTAGTCTCTTGAGACGCGCGGCTGAGCGAGTCTCAGCGAGTCTCAGCGAGTCTCAGCGAGTCTCAGCGAGTCTCAGCGACGCAGCGTTACGGTAACGTGGCCGCGGCGCACCCTAAAGTTGTTAGTCCCCGCGGTCTCCCTGCGTGGTGTGCGCAGTAGTAGTAGTAGCAGTCGTACTGCAACGTCGTACTGCTACATCAAACTTTGTTGTTGCTACGACATTCATGAGGGAACCGGTTTGCAGGTTTGCGCGCAATTTTTAAAAAAATCCTTTATATTAAGTTCACTTGCTTGCGTGCTTGCTTGCTTGCTTACGACCGTGCAAATCTTTCGGTCGTTTTTTAACCCACTTCCCGTGATCCAATCGAGCTGACATTTTGCGCACAGACTCGTTGTGCGTGACAATTTATTTTCGTGAAAATTTTTTCCAAAATTTTACACTGTTTAGGGAAAACAAATTAAATATTTAATTACCAATTGCTTAATACTGGCAGACAATCATCTGACCCATAGGTGGCCGCCACGCATATAAAGGATTTATAGTGAAAAACTTTGTTTTTACGGGTTATACTTATTTTAAAAATCCTTTACATTAAGTTCACTTGCTTGCTTGCGCGCTTACGACCGTGCAAATCCTTCGGTCGTTTTTTAACCCACTTCCCGTAATCCAATCGAGCTGACATTTTGCACACAGACTCTTTATTTTACCTATTTAATTACCAATTGCTTAATGGTGGCAGGCAATCATCTGACCCATAGGTGGCAGCCATCTCAAGCCAGAGGACGAGAGGACTCTGGCCGCCACGCATATAAAGGATTTATAGTGAAAAACTTTGTTTTACGGGTTAATTTTTATCGCCTAACGCGCCGATTTTCAGGACGCGAAGCTGTCTTACTGCCACTGCTAACTACCACCACCATTTGTGACTTATCGCTACTGCTGACTACCACCACCATTTGTGACTTATCGCTACTGCTGACTACCACCACCATTTGTGACTTATCACTACTGCTGACTACCACCACCATTTGTGACTTATCGCTACTGCTGACTACCACCACCATTTGTGACTTATCGCTACTGCTGACTACCACCACCATTTGTGACTTACTGCTACTGCTAACTACCATTTGTGACTTACTGCTACTGCTAACTACCATTTGTGACTTACTGCTACTGCTAACTACCATTTGTGACTTACTGCTACTGCTAACTACCATCTGTGACTTACTGCTACTGCTAACTACCATTTGTGACTTACTGCTACTGCTAACTACCATTTGTGACTTACTGCTACTGCTAACTACCATTTGTGACTTACTGCTACTGCTAACTACCATCTGTGACTTACTGCTACTGCTAACTACCATTTGTGACTTACTGCTACTGCTAACTACCATTTGTGACTTACTGCTACTGCTAACTACCATCTGTGACTTACTGCTACTGCTAACTACCATTTGTGACTTACTGCTACTGCTAACTACCATTTGTGACTTACTGCTACTGCTAACTACCATTTGTGACTTACTGCTACTGCTAACTACCATTTGTGACTTACTGCTACTGCTAACTACCACCACCATCTGTGACTTACTGCTACCACCACCACCGCAATCGCTTTGAACGAGGACTCCTCTCACCGTTGTGCACATTTGTAGAAGGAAAACAAAGTTGGGCTCACGCAAGTAGACGAAATGCGAGGTCGGTGAGCAAAACACGGCGGGGAACAATCGACAACGGAGAATTTTTTTATTTTCTTAGGTTTTTTCGGTAAAGTCACATAGGTAAAAAATTAAATTAATACGGAAGCTTGTGTTGCCTCCGAAACGTCGTGATTTTTATTTTATTTTTATTTTACTTTTATTAATTTTTATTTTTTTACCTACGTGACCTAAGAATATGAATCCTTGCAGTCACGAAAGCTTCAAATCTAGATTTTTTTTTATTGTTGGGGTCAGATCACCGTAAATATAAACGTGTCGTTAAACCCCGCCACCGCCACCACCACCCAACACGGCCGATTAGTTAAGGAGATTTGTGTCACGTGAACACACAAGGTGTCCAATTCGTTACTTGTTCAGCACTAACCGGTTGTGTGTTGATGGTGAGTTAAACCCACTACAACATTTACAAAACCTCCTCTATTATGGATACTATTGGTCGTGTTTGTTAGACTCACAGCGGGAAAACCATCCTTGGGGTGAAGTGATCCCTTTGACACACAGCTGCTGTTCGTGGCGTGTTGTTTTTGTTGTAAATGCTGCTAAAATTAATTGCTTCTCTTTGGAATTCCTGGGGGGAAGTTTCACTTTGGGAAGAGGGGCGCGTGGGGGAGAGTTGATGGATACCTTAACTACTCTCCTCCAGCCTCTTGGTTCTTTCGGTAAAGTCATCACGTAGAAGGGAAATAATAACATAATAAAACCAAAACATAATAAAATAATTCTCGATTTAAAGCTTTCGTGACTGCAGGGATTTATCTTCTTGGTTCTTTCGGTAAAGTCATCACGTAGAATGGAAATAATAAAATAATAAAAATAAAACATAATAAAATAATTCTCGATTTAAAGCTTTCGTGACTGCAGGGATTTATCTTCTTGGTTTTATCGGTAAAGTCACGTAGAAGGGAAATAATAAAATAATAAAAATAAAATGATAAAAATATCAAACAATAAAAATGTTCACGACGTTTCGACCGCAACACAAGCAATCATCGTCAGGTGTGAAATCCACAGCAAGATTTTTTTTTTCCTTTATTCAAATTTTCTTGCTGTTGATTTCACACCCGATGATGATTGCTTGTATTGCAGTCGAAACGTCGTGAGAATTTGTATTGTTTAAATTTTTATTATTTTATTGTTTTATATTTTTACTATTTTCTTGTTTTCTAATTTTATTATTTTATTGCTTTATATTTTTATTCTTTTATTATTTCCCTTCTACGTGATGACTTTACCGAAATAACCAAGAATATGAATCCCTGCAGTCACGAAAGCTTTAAATCAAAATCTACTCTCCTCCAGCTTCAGGGGAGCGGTAACTACTCTCTACCCAGGGGTTTCTACTGCCTTATAGGAATTATAATCCCCCCCCCCCCCGTGTTAAATACTCTCCACCAGAGTTCATGTCGCTGCTGCTTTAGTCATATAAAGTAATATTTATAAACTTGCAATACTGTTGGAGAGTATTAACTGATGGAGAGTATTGGCATTCGCCACCATGACAACTGACAATTCATTCATATCTCTTCGTCTTCTTTCGCATGGCTGCTGATGGTCAATGCAGAGCAACAGCAACAACAGCGGCTACAATTTCACATTCAGGGGATCAAGCCCGATAACCGCGTCAGTAACAGCTGAGCTGGAGCCTATAAATTAATGACTATTAAGTCTCTCTGGTGGAGAGTCATACTAATACCCTCCACCAGAACTATTTATTCTGGCAATTAATCTTCACGAAAGATGTTAAGTACTCTCTACCCGGATGACGACTGTTTATGAACTAATTATATTATGAGTTAAGTAAATACCACCAGGCCTACGTCTCCCCCCCTTCCCCATGAAATGGAATTAATGAACTCTCCACACAGAGTAGCACCGTTATCGAAGGTGCTTTACAAGGGTTATGAGTGGTACAACTTTGTGGTGGGTAGTGCTGTGGGGGGAGGGCCAATTCCGATTGGCCTTTCCCTTCATGGCGTTTGTAACCACAACAGCGGCCAAATGGGGGCTCTGGATGGGTGCGAGGGGCTGGTAACCCCTCCACCTTTAACTTTAACTATGACTATACTACGAGGTAAAACATTGATTAAGCTTGTGCCGGAGGCCCTGGGGGATAGGCGTCTATGACGTCTCCTGGAGGAGAGGCTGCCACTCCTCTGTCGGGAGCTGGACCGGTACCGCCTGGATCTCTGGTGTTCAGGAGGTCCGGTGGACCGGCTCTGGCTCCTGCCGCCATGAGGGGTGGACAGTCCTCTACTCGGGGCAGGAGACTGCCAAACAACAGGGTGTGGCAAGGGGGCGTGGCGGTGAGGTGTGGGAAGCTGTAAGCCCCAGGCTACTTTGGGCTCGCCTTCCCATCAACCAGAGGCGAGGAGTGATGGTCGTCGTTACTTATGCCCCACCGAAGACGAACATCCGTGGAGGGATGCAGGCAAGGCCAATGAGTCAGATGTCTTCTTTGACCTGTCACAGGTGCTGGCTAAAGTGGCCGCTCGGGACAGAGTCATCTTGTTGGGTGACTTCAATGCCGAGTTGGTCATGATGCTGACACCTGGTCTGGAGTGATTGGAAGACATGGGCCAGATCAGCTCAATATCAAGGGTAGGAGGCTGCTAGATTTTTTAAATTTTACACAAGTGTCCGTCATCGGTTGGGATGACGGATGCATGTGTTGCACCCGAAACGTCATGATTTATTTTATTTTCTACCTACGTATAGTCTCCCACTTGTTCACAATCATTGTCAACGCTACGCTTGGAATCTACTCCAGGTGGTCTACAGAGCCCGGAGGGACATTTCTCGTGATATTATTGCAAATTTTCAAGTGTTAAAAAAAATGTTGAAGCACCCTGTCGTAGCGTAAGGAGCTTGAACAAACACTGGTAGTAGATATATATTCTTGGTTCTTTCGGTAAAGTCACGTAGAAGGGAAACAATAAAATAAGAAAAATATAAAACATCATGATGATTGCTTGTGTTGCAGTCGACGTCGTGAAATTTTATTGTTTTATATTTTTCTTATTTACGTTTTATACTCAAATTATTTAATTATTTTATATTTTTATTATTTGATCGTTTTCTATTTTATTATTTTCCGTTTCCCTTCTACGTGACTTTACCGAAATAACCAAAATTATTATTCCCTGCAGTCACGAAAGCTTTAAATCAGGAATAAAGTATTTTTATTCCCTACGTACTCCCAACTGGGACGCTATAAGCTATCATTGAAAAAACGTGTTAGTATCTCACCGGTAATCGCCGTACCAGCATTTCCGCGAAACGAGTGGGTCTGTCTGTGTAGCCAATCCGTCCAAGCGCGTGTCAATTACACTGGTCAACAACAAAAAAACATTGTTTTCTGGCCTGGACTTTTGCGGCTGTTCTAGACTAATTTCAGGGTGCAGATTCCAATCTGATCTCAGATTTGCTCCATCACATCTCATTTTATGCTATCGGCATACCCCATTTTCATTGATTTTACCCGAAATTAACTCTGTCACTTATGATTGCAAGTTGTTGCGAGTCAGTGACTGCTTTAGTGTTAAAATACGGTGCTGTTTTTTAGGATAGTGTGTTTATAATATCATTTTATGTAGATATCCACTTTTACTTAATATTTTTCTTCTGCAGTTTTTATTGAAAATGCAATATTTGATATCTCAAAAACCTGATGTGATAGACAAAAACTGATACCAGATTTTGAATCAGCACCCCAAAATTACCTTAAACCCTTGGAATACCTTATGCCAGAAAAAGTGTGTTGACCAGTGTTATCGGAGCGTGCCTCTTTTGAATATTTCGCCAATGAATGCGTGGTCAGTGCAGGCGTCATGATGTCCTCGTGTCTATTGTTTGAACATCTGAAAACTATGNAAAAAAAACTATCAATTGTGTTTTATTTTATTTTACCGGGTTTGAGGCCTCACTGGAACACAGGAGGTCGTGGGTTCGATCCCGACCCTGACGCCTGCTGTATATTTGGAGTTTCCGTGTCTCTCTCCCTCTCAATCATCATGGTGGCTATGAGATGTTAACCATTTCACCTGGTATACAGGAGGTCGTGGGTTCAATCCCGACCCTGATGCCTGCTGCTGTATATTTGGAGTTTGCGTGTCTCTCTCTTTCATTCATCACGGTGGCTAGGAGATGTTAACTACTTTATCTGGTACACAGGAGGTCTTGTGTTCAATCCCGATCCTGACGCCTGCTGTATATTTGGAGTTTCCGTGTCTCTCTCCTCTCAATCATCATGGTGGCTAGGAGATGTTAACTATTTGACCTGGTACACAGGAGGTCCTGGGTTCGATCCCAACCCTGACGCCTGCTGTATATTTGGAGTTTGCGCGTCTCTCTCTCAATCATGACGGTGGCTATGAGATGTTAACTACTTCATCTGGTATACAGGAGGTCCTGGGTTCGATCCCGACCCTGACGCCTGCTGTATATTTGGAGTTTGCGTGTCTCTCTCCCCATAGCTCCTCTGGTTTTCCCCCTCCGCATTTAAAATCAACGTCACCACACGTTTAGAGTGTTTGTCTGCTGCTGTACATTTCCACGTGGTGATGATGATCATGATGATAAGCCATTTCGTTCAGCTATCATGCAGGGTCAATTCTGATAAAGATCTGCACGGCAACTCAGTGGGCCTTACCTGCTAAAATAAAATTAAAAAGTTGATATGATAATTGGTTTTTTTACCCTTCTATCTGGCAACAAAACTGACACCTTTTTTACGAGCAGTCATGTTTGCATAGACCACAATACCTGCAGTCATAATTAAAAAAAAAACATAACTCTGATAATCTATGCATTGTTCTTGAAGTTGATTGGTCCACACCCGAGACAGCTTTCCTTAGAGCCTATTCTCACATGGGTTGGACCAGATGAAAGGGTAAAAAAAACAATTATCATATTTTTTACTGGCAAATGAGGTACCAATGGTGTAAAAAAGTTGATAGTTTAGCATTCAATATCTGAGCTATGATTTACGATATATCCTGAGTCGCTTCTGTGAACTACATAGCTTAGAGGGGCCTACTTACATTGTAAACAAAACACATTTATATTTCAGTATAACTGGGTATACTCCAACCCAGCAGCTTAAATATACGCTGCCAAGCTTGGTGGTGTTTCATTCAGACGCTGTCTCCCCGACAGACCTGTTCTTCACCTGAGGACGGCTGCTTGCGTTGTGGCCGAAACGTCGTGAGAATTATTTAATGTTTAATCTTTATTATTTTATTATTTCCCTTCTACGTGAAGACTTTACCGAAATAACCAAGAAGATAAAACTGGGTAAGTCCACCGTTAGTGTACGACCGGGCATGTCAAGTGTGGGTCATCGCCACCTCTTCCAAGGCGTGGAAGAGTAGGCCTAAAACACACTCTAGAAGTGGGTGGAGGGAGGGGGGGAAGGCGGGTTCTCTTCCAACAGCAGTGGCTTGAGCTCGCAATTGCAGGGGCTGCACCCTTGTTGTTGTTATTAAATATGCAAATCGTATGCAAAATGTACCGATGAAGCCAAACGAACACTGGACAAAAGCCAAGGATGCGACTCTGACCCAAAGTCGCGTCAGTCGTCACGTGACTGACGCACGTGTCGGTCCACGTCACGCCGTGTCAGCAGTCACGTGACTGACGCGTAGCACGTGTCACTCGTCACGTGTCAGTCGTCACGTGACTGACGCACGTGTCGGTCCACGTCACGCCGTGTCAGCCGTCACGTGACTGACGCGTAGCACGTGTCACTCGTCACGTGTCAGTCGTCACGTGACTGATGCACGTGTCGGTCCACGTCACGCCGTGTCAGCCGTCACGTGACTGACGCGTAGCACGTGTCACTCGTCACGTGTCAGTCGTCACGTGACTGACGCACGTGTCGGGCCACGTCACGCCGTGTCAGCCGTCACGTGACTGACGCGTAGCACGTGTCACTCGTCACGTGTCAGTCGTCACGTGACTGACGCACGTGTCGGGCCACGTCACGCCGTGTCAGCCGTCACGTGACTGACGCGTAGCACGTGTCACTCGTCACGTGTCAGTCGTCACGTGACTGACGCACGTGTTGGGCCACGTCACGCCGTGTCAGCCGTCACGTGACTGACGCGTAGCACGTGCCGCTCGTCACGTGTCAGTCGTCACGCCGCCTGGCCCGTGTTGTGTATGACCAGCACCACGAACACGACACACACACTCACAAACAAACAAAGACAAAGATCCCCCGTGTAGCCTCAACAGACTGTTGGGGCAAGTGCTGTTAGCGAGTAGCAGCACCTATGAAGGCTGGCACTGTGGCACACGAGGGGGTGGGTGGCCAGCACCACGCCCGGCCGCCTTTGTCTCCCCAGTGGCGATGTTTACTACACACACAGCACCACGTAACTCATTTGAGGCCGAGTCGACCTAGGGGGAGGCCCAGGACCGCTTCAGATAATCGTCACCGGTGGTGTTGGTGGTGGTCGTGAGCGGGACTCGAACTCGGGTTCGTAGCGCTAACCACTTCGCCACCACTCTCCCACAAACACGCGCTTACAACAACAACAACCGCCATTCGCCACTAGGTGGCGGTGACGTCACCACGACGCTTGTGCCAGGACAAGTGCACCTTGAGGCCACGTGAAGTGTCGAACGCCCGCTGGCAGGAGGTCACGGGGCAGACCCAGCAGGTGCCACGGGTCGACTGACTGGCCCCTACTGTACCAACTTGCTGTGCTTTAGCCACCCGGCGCTCCGCTCGTTGTTGTGAGCGTCGCTCCTCCGCCCTCCGTTGTTGTTGGAGGGCGACTGCCGCGCTTACACACACGCGCTTACACACACAGACATGAGCCCAGAGCAGAAGTTGCAGTCCGTTCTCCTGCGACGCGGTGAATGTATTCTGGCGAACGACAATTTGTTTTGTTCTCGTAACGCGGACCAGAATCGGATGACGCTGAGCGAGCGAACGAATGGATGCGTCGTCGTCACCGCCGTGCGAGGAAGTGGGATGCTGCTGGATGAATTTCGATTTAAAGCTTTCGTGACTGCAGGGATTCATCTTCTTGGTTCTTTCGGTAAAGTCACGTAGAAGGGAAACAATAAAATAATTAAAATAAAACATAATAAAATACAATAAAAAATAACTAAAAATACATTTCCCTTCTACGTGACTTTACCGAAAGAACCAAGAATATCTGAACATATCTTAACATGTTATCTTAACATCTTAACAAAAGCTTAACATCTGAATATCTTCGTGGCTCCCATCGCCACGTGGTTCCCATCGTCACGTGGCTCCCATCGTCACGTGGTTCCCATCGCCACGTGGTTCCCATCGCCACGTGGCTCCCATCGTCACGTGGCTCCCATCGTCACGTGGTTCCCATCGCCACGTGGTTCCCATCGCCACGTGGTTCCCATCGTCACGTGGCTCCCATCGTCACGTGGTTCCCATCGCCACGTGGTTCCCATCGCCACGTGGTCGAGCGACTGAACACGAAAATGTTGTCCGCCCCCGTAACGCGTCCATCGCGTCCATCGCGTTACGGGGGGAACAGAACTGTTATTTACACCCCTCCTGCTAAACACTGTTGTTGCTGTTGTTGTTGTTGTGGCTGTTGCTGTTGTTGTTGTTGTTGCCTTCGGTGGTCCAAGTTGCTGCTGTGGGTATTGGACGGCACGCGGGGTTCTAGGCGGGTTCCAGCACCCCCCGGCGATCCGTTGCACAACTTTGAAATTCTTAAACTTTGAAATTCTTAAACTTTGAAATTCTTAAACTTTGAAATTATTAAACTTTGAGCTTCTTAAACTGAAACCGCCCGCGTCTGCTCCGACGAACTTCGCGCGGCCCCACCCCTCACCCCCCTACCCCCTAACCCCCCCTCCCCTCCGCCCCTCACACACCCCCCTACCCCCTAACCCCCCACCCCTCCCGCCCAACCCATCCAACCCTCAAAACTCCCTAACCCCCACCCCCCCTCACAACCCCCCCTCACAATCCCCCTCACCCCCCTCAGCCCTCCCACCTCAACCCCACCCACCCCTCCCGCCCCACCCAACCCACCTAACCCCCAACCCCTCCCACCCTCCCAACCCTTCCATCCAACCCCGCAATCCAACCCCGCCAACCCTCAAAACCCCCCTAACCCCCACCCCTCTCCCCTCACCCCCTCAGCCTTCCTCCCTCCCCCCACCCACCCCTCCCGCCCCACCCAACCCCCCCCAACCCTCAAAACCCCCTAACCCCACCCCTCACCACCCCCCCAGCACTCCTCCCCTCCCCCAACCTCCCCACCCCTCCCGCCCCACCCAACCCCCCTAACCCCACCCCTCCCCACCCAACCCCGCCCAACCTTCAAAAACCCCCTAACCCCACCCCTCTCCCCCACCCCTCACAACCCCCCCACCCCCCCCACCCCCCCTACCCCCTCCCCCCACCCCCCTCCCCCGTCACGTCGCCACGAGTCACTGAAGCTCCAAGTCTCAAGTCCGTCACGCCGCCGCTGCGGGCAACCAGTTGCGCCGGCGGTTGCTCGCAACCGGTGTGTCGCGAGCGACGCGGATTGCGGTCAACCGAGCAACTTCTTGTGAGCAACCGGTGGGGGGGGGGGGGGGGAGTTTTCTCCCGCAACTCGATTGCGTGTAGAGACGTTCATCCACAACGTGCACGCGCAATCGGTTGCAGGCGCAATCGGTCGCAGGCGCAATCGGTTGCTTACCCGAACTGAATCGAATCGCGCAACTTGGCAGCGCTGTTGTTGTTGGGGGGGGAGATCCGTGCCTCAATCAGCAATCGGTTGCTCGCAACCAGTTGCGAAAGAGGAACTCATCCAGCAACCCCCGCAAGTGTTAAGAGATTGAGTTGCGTGCAATCGCTCGACCCCCCCCCCTCCTCTCCACCCTGCGCCCTTAAAAATAAGTAAATATGCAACTATGCCTTACACTACTCTCCACCGATATTGTACATAAAGAATAGCGCATCGTTTTGAGGACAGTGTTACGTATTTAATGAACACTACTGAGATAACGTGAATTAAATAAACAAACAACCAAATCGTACTTTGTAGTCGTGTCGGTTGATTGATTGATGGATGATGATGGCTGTGATGAAATGTGTACGTTACAGGTGGCAGTGCTGAGTCTATGGGTGACAGTTTTGAGTCTATGGGCAGTGTTGAGTCTATGGGTGGCAGTGCTGAGTCTATGGGTGGCAGTGTTGAGTCTATGGGCAGTGTTGAGTCTATGGGCTGTGCTGAGTCTGGTGGCAGTGCTGATTCTATGGGTGGCAGTGTTGAGTCTATGGGCTGTGCTGAGTCTGGGTGGCAGTGCTGAGTCTATGGGCTGTGTTGAGTCTATGGGCTGTGCTGAGTCTGGGTGGCAGTGCTGAGTCTATGGGTGGTAGTGTTGAGTCTATGGGCTGTGCTGAGTCTGGGTGGCAGTGCTGAGTCTATGGGCAGTGTTGAGTCTATGGGTGGCAGTGTTGGGTCTATGGGTGGCAGTTTTGAGTCTATGGATTGCAGTGTTGAGTCTATGGGTGGCAGTGCTGAGTCTATGGGCAGTGTTGAGTCTATGGGTGCAGTGTTGAGTCTATGGCAGTGCTGAGTCTATGGCAGTGCTGAGTCTATGGCAGTGCTGAGTCTATAGTGTTGAGTCTATAGTGTTGAGTCTATGGGTGGCAGTGCTGAGTCTGTGGCAGTGCTGAGTCTATGGGCAGTGTTGAGTCTATGGGTGGCAGTGTTGAGTCTATGGGTGGCAGTGTTTAGTCTGGGTGGCAATGTTGAGTCTATGGGTGGCAGTATTGAGTCTGGGTGGCAGTTTTGAGTCTTTGGGCAGTGTTGAGTCTATGGGTGGCAGTGTTGAGTCTATTGGTGGCAGTGCTGAGTCTGGGTGGCAGTTTTGAGTCTAGGGCAGTGTTGAGTCTATGGGTGGCAGTGCTGAGTCTATGGTGGCAGTGTTGAGTCTATGGGTGGCAGTGCTGAGTCTATGGCAGTGTTGAGTCTATGGTGGCAGTGTTGAGTCTATGGCAGTGTTGAGTCTATGACAGTGTTGAGTCTATGGGTGGAGTGTTGAGTCTATGGGCAGTGTTGAGTCTATGGGTGGAGTGTTGAGTCTATGGGTGGCAGTGTTGAGTCTATGGTGGCAGTGTTGAGTCTATGGGTGGCAGTGTTGAGTCTATGGGTGGCAGTGCTGAGTCTGGGTGGCAGTGCTGAGTCTATGGGCAGTGTTGAGTCTATGGGTGGCAGTGTTGAGTCTATGGGTGGCAGTGTTTAGTCTGGGTGGCAATGTTGAGTCTATGGGTGGCAGTATTGAGTCTGGGTGGCAGTTTTGAGTCTTTGGGCAGTGTTGAGTCTATGGGTGGCAGTGTTGAGTCTATGGGTGGCAGTGCTGAGTCTGGGTGGCAGTTTTGAGTCTATGGGCAGTGTTGAGTCTATGGGTGGCAGTGCTGAGCTATGGGTGGCAGTGTTGAGTCTATGGGTGGCAGTGCTGAGTCTATGGCAGTGTTGAGTCTATGGGTGGCAGTGTTGAGTCTATGGCAGTGTTGAGTCTATGACAGTGTTGAGTCTATGGGTGGAGTGTTGAGTCTATGGGTNACAGTGTTGAGTCTATGGGTGGAGTGTTGAGTCTATGGGTGGCAGTGTTGAGTCTATGGCAGTGTTGAGTCTATGGGTGGCAGTGTTGAGTCTATGGCAGTGCTGAGTCTATGGCATGTGAGTCTATGGCAGTGTTGAGTCTATGGCAGTGCTGAGTCTATGGGTGGAGTGTTGAGTCTATGGGTGCAATGCCGAGTCTATAGGTGACAGTACTGAGTCTATGGGTGGCAGTGTTGAGTCTATGGGTTACAGTGTTGAGTCTATGGGTGGCAATGCTGAGTCTATAGGTGACAGTACTGAGTCTATGGGTGGCAGTGTTGAGTCTATGGGTGGCAGTGTTGAGTCTATGGGTGGCAGTGCTGAGTCTATGCAGTGCTGAGTCTATGGCAGTGTTGAGTCTATGGGCTGTGCTGAGTCTATGGGTGGCAGTGCTGAGTCTATGGGTGGCAGTGCTGAATCTATGGTGGCAGTGCTGAGTCTATGGCAGTGTTGAGCCTATGGTGGCAGTGCTGAGTCTATGGGTGGCAGTGCTGAGTCTATGGCAGTGCTGAGTCTATGCAGTGCTGAGTCTATGCAGTGTTGAGTCTGTGCAGTGTTGAGTCTATGCAGTGCTGAGTCTATGTAGTGCTGAGTCTATGCAGTGTTGAGTCTATGCAGTGCTGAGTCTATGCAGTGTTGAGTCTATGGGTGGCAGTGTTGAGTCTATGGCTGTGCTGAGTCTATGTAGTGTTGAGTCTATGGGTGGCAGTGCTGAGTCTATGGTGGCAGTGTTGAGTCTATGCAGTGCTGAGTCTATGCAGTGTTGAGTCTATGCAGTGCTGAGTCTATGGTGGCAGTGTTGAGTCTATGCAGTGCTGAGTCTATGGGTGGCAGTGTTGAGTCTATGGCTGTGCTGAGTCTATGGTGGCAGTGTTGAGTCTATGGGTGGCAGTGCTGAGTCTATGGTGGCAGTGTTGAGTCTATGCAGTGCTGAGTCTATGGCAGTGTTGAGTCTATGCAGTGCTGAGTCTATTGGCAGTGTTGAGTCTATGGGTGGCAGTGTTGAGTCTATGGCAGTGCTGAGTCTATGGAGTGTTGAGTCTATGGAGTGCTGAGTCTATNGCAGTGTTGAGTCTATGGGTGGCAGTGCTGAGTCTTTGGGTGGAGTGCTGAGTCTATGGGTGGCAGTGCTGAGTCTATGCAGTGCTGAGTCTATGGGTGACAGTGTTGAGTCTATGGTGGCAGTGTTGAGTCTATGGGTGGCAGTGTTGAGTCTATGCAGTGCTGAGTCTATGGGTGGCAGTGTTGAGTCTGTGCAGTGTTGAGTCTACGTGTGTGTGATGAATGCAGAGTATTGATTCCTTGCAAAAGGTTTGATCTATTTGGGTGTTTAAACATCTTAACAACAACTCCTGTTCTATTACCAGAAAGGGTTAAACACATTCTCATAAAAAAATTATTCCATAAAAAAAATAAAAAAGGTCCTTTAAAAAAAAAGTCCCATAAAAAGATCCCATTAAAAAAAACATATGGTAAGAAAAAAAAATCCTGTTTTACATCAATGATATCATCATCGTCACCAATGATCGGGTGCAGTATTTTAAAACACACATTTAAAGAACATTGAAATAAAAAATTGTTAGCGACGAAGGTGGGATTCGAACCCACGCGTGCAGAGCACAATGGATTAGCAGTCCATCGCCTTAACCACTCGGCCACCTCGTCCCGTTGAATTTCCTCGAAGCCGCTCCTCCTCTTAAAGCCACCCATCAACATTCATCAACATCATCATCATCACAGGAATCATTAGAATCATCATCAACAACAACAACAACTAGTGCGGTTCTTAACCCAGGGAGGTTTAGCAGATCTCCTCCCCGCCCAGAGGATTACTTGAAGTGATTTAAAACAAACGAGCTAAACAATTCTAATAATTGTGTTAAATTTAATCATTAGACGCCAATTAGTCACTGGGTGAAGGTGATCGCCCAAAGTTGTAGATTAACTACTTTTGCAAATCCGTCCGCTAAAACAAAGTCCATTGATCGATGTTGTTCAAATGTTGTTCCTTAATTCGATCGCCCTGCTCATCTTAATAAGGTCGCTATCGGTGGTTAAAATGTTAAATAGTGGAACAAGAATTTTTTTTTAAACGTCAAATTTACTTTCGAAGCACCGCATAATCCATCAAGCTCTTATCCAGTGTCGGAAGGGAACTGAAAATATAATTTTCCTGGACAAGAATAAGGGGTAAACCGTATGGGTTGATATACGATACACTACACTATACACTACACTATATATACTACAATACACTTCACTATACACTACACTACTATACACTACACTACTATATAATACACTATATATACTACACTATACACTACACTATACACTACACTATACACTGCACTACTATACACTACTATACACTACACTACTACACACTACACTACTATACACTACACTATATATACTACACTATACACTACACTATACACTACACTATATATACTACTATACACTTCACTATACACTACACTATACACTACACTACTATACACTACACTACTACACACTACACTACTATATACTACACTACTACACACTACACTACACTATACACTACACTACTATACACTACACTATACACTACACTATATATACTACTATACACTTCACTATACACTACACTACTGTACACTACTATACACTACACTACTATACACTACACTATATACTACACTATACACTACACTATACACTACACTATATATACTACTATACACTTCACTATACACTACACTATACACTACACTACTATACACTACACTACTACACACTACACTACAATATACTACACTACTACACACTACACTACAATACACTACACTACTATACACTACTATACACTACACTATATATACTACTATACACTTCACTATACACTACACTATGTACAATACTATACACTACACTACTATACACTACACTATACACTACACTACTATACACTACACTACTACACTACACTACTATATACTACACTACTACACACTACACTACACTATACACTACACTACTATACACTACACTATACACTACACTACTGTACAATACGATACACTACACTATACACTACACTACTGTTCACTACTATACACTACACTATACACTACGCTATATATACTACAATACACTACACTATACACTACACTACTATACACTACACGATACACTACACTACTATACACTACACTATACACTATATATACTACAATACACTACACTATACACTACACTACTATACACTACACGAACACTACACTATACACCACTACGTATACACTACACTATACACTACACTATATATACTACAATACACTACACTATACACTACACTATACACTACACTACTATACACTACACGATACACTACACTATACACTACACTATACACTACAATACACTTCACTATACACTACACTACTGTACAATACTATACACTACACTATGCACTACTATACACTACACGATACACTACACTATAATTAAGTAGAACGTGTTGTCTATATTCATTTAAAGTTGCGCATTTTGATGTGACGTCACATTTCTCAAACACCCCCCCCCCTCGTCACACATCGTCACAAATGTCTGACCCTCCCCCACCCAATAGGTGCGTGACGTCATTTATGGACGGCCCCTAAGCGTTTGCGGTGCGTCTTATATTCCGGACGATGCTCCAGGCAACGTTGTTGATGGTTCGGTTGCCGTGGCAACGGGCGAGTCCAACTGGATTCAATGGGGAGGGGTGGCGGTTGTGGGTGAGTCCAAAGCGCAGGCCCCGCAACTGCCGGTGGAAGATACCAACTCAAAGTAGGAGGATGGGGGGGGGGATTTAATCAGTGGTGGTGATGGAGGGGATGGGGTACAGCTGATGGTGCATCTGTCAGCCAACCCATGGCACCTGCAGGGTCTGTCCCGAGACCTCATGCACCTAGCCTGGCACAGCAGGGGGGTACAGCTGGTGGTGTATATACCGGTCATCTCAGTCAGCCAACCCATGGCACCTGCAGGGTCTGTCCTGGGACCTCCTGCACCTAGCCTGGCACAGTAGGGGTACAGCTGGTGGTGCATCTGTCAGTCAACTCATGGCACCTGCTGGGTCTGTCCTGGGACCTCATGCACCTAGCCTGGCACAACAGGGGGTACAGCTGGTGGTGCATCTGTCAGTCAACTCATGGCACCTGCTGGTCTGTCCGAGACCTCCTGCACCTAGCCTGGCACAGTAGGGGGTACAGCTGGTGGTGCATCTGTCTGTCAACCCATGGCACCTGCAGGGTCTGTCCCGAGACCTCATGCACCTAGCCTGGCACAGCAGGGGGTACAGCTGGTGGTGCATCTACCGGTCATCTCAGTCAGCCAACCCATGGCACCTGCAGGGTCTGTCCTGGACCTCCTGCACCTAGCCTGGCACAGTAGGGGTACAGCTGGTGGTGCATCTGTCAGTCAACTCATGGCACCTGCTGGGTCTGTCCTGGACCTCATGCACCTAGCCTGGCACAACAGGGGGTACAGCTGGTGGTGCATCTGTCAGCCAACCCATGGCACCTGCTGGGTCTGTCCCGAGACCTCCTGCACCTAGCCTGGCACAGCAGGGGTACAGCTGGTGGTGCATCTACCTGTCATCTCAGTCAACCCATGGCACCTGCAGGGTCTGTCCCGAGACCTCCTGCACCTAGCCTGGCACAGCAGGGGGTACAGCTGGTGGTGCATCTACCTGTCATCTCAGTCAACCCATGGCACCTGCAGGTCTGTCCCGAGACCTGCACCTAGCCTGGCACAGCANGGGGTACAGCTGGTGGTGCATCTACCGGTCATCTCAGTCAGCCAACCCATGGCACCTGCAGGGTCTGTCCTGTGACCTCATGCACCTAGCCTGGTACAGCAGGGGTACAGCTGGTGGTGCATCTACTGGTCATCTCAGTCACCCCATGGCACCTGCAGGGTCTGTCCCGTGACCTCATGCACCTAGCCTGGCACAGCAGGGGGTACAGCTGGTGGTGCATCTGTCAGCCAACCCATGGCACCTGCTGGGTCTGTCCCGTGACCTCCTGCACCTAGCCTGGCACAGCAGGGGTACAGCTGGTGGTGCATCTACCGATCATCTCAGTCAGCCAACTCATGGCACCTGCCTTTGATACACACCGCACCAGGTAACTTATTTGAGGCTGAGTCGACCTAGGGCCGTCCATAAATGACGTCACGCACCTGGGGGGGGGGGGGGGTCAGACATTTGTGACGATGTGTGACGAGGGGGGGGGTTGGGAAATGTGACGTCACATCAAAATGCTGCAACTTTAATAAATAAATAGATACCACACGTTCTACTTAATTAAATTGACTTTTAATAAATTTTGATGTAAAGCTTTCCTGACTGCAAGGATTCATCTTCTTGGTTCTTTCGGTAAAGTCACGTAGAAGGGAAGTAATAAAATAATAAAAATATAAAACAATTAAAGTGGAATTTTTTAAATATATTTTTTATTAATAAAATAATAAAAATATAAAACAATAATACTGGAATTTTATTGTTTTATATATTTTATTTTTCTTATTTCCCTTTTTAATAAATGTTTCTCCTACAACATCAGAGTGCAGCGCCACATTAAACACGCACTACAATGACGATACTTTAAATCGATTTGAAGCATTTTTTAAATATTTTTTTTGGGGGGGGGCAGAGCTTTGTGACGTCATATTTCAGGGGGGGGGTCTGACTTTTGTGACGTCGTGTGACGAATTGGGGGGAGAGTGGGGGTCAAAAATCGTCAAAAATCACGTGACGTCATTTATGGACTGCCCCTAACCGTTGCGCCACCGCTCCTNCCCCCCCATCCATCAACCGTCACTCGACCCCCCCCCCTCGCTAAATGGACTCGTCCGTTGCTAGGCGACGGTTGATGCTCAAACGGACGAAACCATCGTCAGCGTAACAGCGCGTCAAACATCATCTCCCGTGCAATATTTAGAATATAAACGTTTCTTAAAAACGACGTATATATACGCACACGCACGCGCATTCGAACGATTTGACAAAGCGAGCGGACTTTGTTGTAAAAAATAAAGATTTTATTATTTTTAAAAATTTAAAATATTCACGAGCCATGGAGCAGCGCTTCGGATGTTATCGACGATCGATGGCACGCAACCCGCTCCTCGTGAAGGTGACAAGTTGTTGTTGTTGTTGTTGCTGTTGTTGCTGTTGTTGTTGTTGCTGTTGTTGTTGTTGTTGCTGGTTCAAAGTTGCAACTGATTAGTTAAACGATGACGTCACCCTGCTGCTGCTGATCTATCTAATCACCATTCACGGCGAATTTCGCGATGATTTTGGATGTAATTACCATCGAAAAGTTGTACTAATCGATTAATTGTAAACATTGTGGTTTTTTTACTCTTCAACACACCGGTGGGGCTGAAGCGGTGAACTGTTTTGTCTTTTAGTAGTAGGTTTTAACCCTTTAAACTGGTACAAAACTGACACCTTTATACAAGGCATCATGTTTGCAATAACCACAACACAAGCAGTCAAAATGCAAACAAAAATAAACAACTCTGATGATGATATGCACTGTCCTTGAAGTTGATCAACTGCATATCATCATCAGAGTTGTTTATTTTTGTTTGCATTTTGACTGCTTGTGTTGTGGTTATTGCAAACATGATGCCTTGTATGAAGGTGTCAGTTTTTGTAGCAGTTGAAAGGGTAAAAACCTAATACAATATATTGCCACTGGTAAAAGGTCCCATAGTGTAAAAGCTTCGAGCTCTCAATACTCTGATGTGCATTGTCTTTGAGTTGTACGCTTTTTGGCGTCATCTGGTCCAACACCAATGGAGACTAGGCTCTAAGAAAAGCGTCTCGGTGTGGCCTCAACTTAAGGACAGTGCTATCATACATCATCAGAGTTGTTTTTTTGTTTGCATTTTGACTGCTTGTGTTGTGGTTATTGCAAACATATGCCTTGTATAAAGTCAGTTTTGTACCAGTTGAAAGGGTAAAAATCTACTACTATATGTTGCCACTGGTAAAGGAGATCTCATAGTGTAAAAGCTTACCCGAGCTCTCAATACTCTGATGGTGCATTGTCTTTGAGTTGTACGCTTTTTGGCGTGGTCCAACACCAATGGAGACTAGGCTCTAAAAAAGCTGTCTCGGGTGTGACCAATCAACTTAAGGACAGTGCACATTATCAGAGTTGTTTTTTTTGTTTGCATTTTGACTGCTTGTGTTGTGGTTATTGCAAACATGATGCCTTGTATAAAGGTGTCAGTTTTGTACCAGTTGAAAGGGTAAAAATCTACTACTATATGTTGCCACTGGTAAAGGAGGTCTCATAGTATTTTGTCTTTTGTCAACGTGACACTTTGTTTTGCTGATTGGCCGTGTGTCGGGTGTGTTGGAGGGTTACGACACATTTATAAGTAACGCGATTTGACACACAAACAACTTTATTACGCTTAATATTGGTTCAAAGTTGTTGCGAGTTTAAAATTGTTGTGGTTTTTAAATTGTTGTTGGTGAAAATTGTTGTGGTTAAAGTTGTTGGAGGTTAAAGTTGTTGTGGGTTCAAATTGTTGTAGGTTAAAATTGTTGTTGGTGAAAATGTTGTGGGTTCAAATTGTTGTGGGTTCAAATTGTTGTGGGTTCATATTGTTGTTGGTGAAAATTGTTGTGGGTTAAAATTGTCGTGGGTTCAAATTGTTGTTGGTTAAAGTTGTTGGAGGTGAAAGTTGTTGCTGGTTAAACTTGTTGTGGGTAAAATTGCAGTGGGTAAAATTGTTGTGGGTTATTGTTGTGAGTAAAATTGTTGTGGTAAAATTTGTGGTGGGTTCAAATTGTTTGTGGTTAAAATTGTTTCGGTTAAATTGTTGCGGTTGAAAATTGTTGTGGGTAATTGTTGTGGTTAAAACAGTTGTGGTTTTAAATTGTTGTGGGTGTTTGTTGTGGTTAAATTGTTGTGGTTAAAATTGTTGCGGGTAATTGTTGTGGTTAAAATTGTGGATACAATTGTTGTGGGTAATTGTTGTGGTTTAATGCGTCTGTTGCTGTGGTTGTTGTCGTATTGAACTCCTGTGTGGTGGTTAGTTTGATTGTGGTGGTTGTGGTGGTTGTTGTTGTGGTGGTGGTTTTTGGTGGTTGTCGTTGTGATGGTTGATTTGGTTGTTGTATTGAATTCCCCGCGTGGTGGTTGTGGTGGTTGTGGTGGTTGTGGTGGTCGTGGTTTAAATATTCTAGACAGCAGAGGGCGACACAGGCTAGAGAAACGTTACATTCCCAGGACAGACACCAACATCACCATCACAATCACCAACATCACCATCACAAACACCATCACCATCATCACAATCATTATCACCAACATCACCATCACAAACACCATCACCATCATTACCATCATCACAATCACCAACATCATCATCACCACCATTACCACCATCACAATCACCAACATCACCATCATTTCGATTTAAAGCTTCGTGACTGCAGGGATTTATCTTCTTGGTTCTTTCGGTAAAGTCACGTAGAAGGGAAGTAATAAAATAAAAAAAAATTACTTCCCTTCTACGTGACTTTACCGAAAGAACCAAGAAGATGAATCACCATCATTACCACCAACACCATCAACACAATCACAATCACCAACATCACCATCACGTACACCATCATCAACATCACTATCACAATCACCAACATCAACATCACCACCATTACCACCATCACCATCACCAACATCACCACCATTACCACCATCACCATCATCACAATCATTATCACCAACATCACCATCACAAACACCATCACCATCATCACTATCACAATCACCAACATCACCATCATTACCACCATCATCACTATCAACATCATCATCATCATCACAATTACCATCATCACAAATTCTATCACCATCATAACAATCACTATCATCATCACAATCATTGTCATCATCACAATTACTTTCATCATCATCACCACCACCAGCATCACCACCAACATTATGTTGATGGGCGCCACGGTGGCTATGAGATGTTAACTACCTCGCCTGGTATACAGGAGGTCGTGGTTCGATCCCGACCCTGACGCCTGCTGTATATTTGGAGTTTGCGCGTCTCTCTCATCATCATCACGGTGGCTATGAGATGTTAACTACCTCGCCTGGTCTACAGGAGGTCGTGGGTTCGATCCCGACACTGACGCCTGCTGTATATTTGGAGTTTCGCGCGTCTCTCTCATCATCATCACGGTGGCTATGAGATGTTAACTACCTCGCCTGGTATACAGGAGGTCGTGGGTTCGATCCCGACCCTGACGCCTGCTGTATATTTGGAGTTTGCGCGTCTCTCTCATCATCATCACGGTGGCTATGAGATGTTAACTACCTCGTCTGGTCTACAGGAGGTCGTGGGTTCGATCCCGACACTGACGCCTGCTGTATATTTGGAGTTTGCGTCTCTCTCATCATCATCACGGTGGCTATGAGATGTTAACTACCTCGCCTGGTATACAGGAGGTCGTGGGTTCGATCCCGACCCTGACGCCTGCTGTAGATTTGGAGTTTGCGTGTCTCTCTCTCTCCCCATGTGGTCGCGTGGATTTATCTCCGGTCCTCCGGTTTTCCCCTCCCCGTTAAGAATCCACGTCGCGTCACAGCGATGCATTTCCACTTGGCGGTGATGATGATGGTGATGATGATAGTGATTGTGATGATGGTGATTGTGATGATGGTGATTGTGGTGATGATGATGGTGATGATTCACGATTGTCTCAGAGAAAGTGGGACTTACCTGGTCAAATAAACGATAGTTTATTTTAGGTTATCACCACCATCATCACCACGATCACCACCACCACCATCACCACGATTACCACTACCGCCATCACCACCATCACCACCACCATCACCAAAACAAGATATCCCGTGTAGCCTTAACAGACTGTAGGGGCAAGTGCTGTTAGCGAGCAGCACCTATGAGGCTACCGGCACGGCACACGAGGGGTGGGTGGCCAGCACCACGCCCGGCCGCTTTTGTCTCCCCAGTGGCGATGTTCACTAAACACAGCACCAGGTACTCATTTGAGGCTGAGTCGACCTAGGGGAGGCCCAGGACCGATTCAGATAATCGCCACTGGGTGGTGCTGGTGGCCGTGATTGGGAATTGAACTCGGGTGGCCGGGTTCGTAGCGCAGCGCAGCGTAGCGCTAACCGCTGCACCACCGCTCACCACCATCACCACCACGACCATCGCCACGATCACCACCACCATCACCACCACCATCACCACCACCATCATCACCATTATTACCACTACCGCAATCACCACCATCGTCACCACTACCACCACTACCATCATCACAACCATCATCATCACCACCACCACCATCGCCACGATCGCCACTACCACCATCACCACTACCACCATCACCACCACCATCACCACCACCATCACCACCATCGCCACGATCACCACTATCACCATCACCACCACCACCATCACCACTACCACCAACATCACCACCACCATCACCACTACCACCATCACCACCGCCATCACCACTACCACCACCACATCACCACAACCACCACTACCACCACCACGACCATCACCACTACCACCAACACCACAACCACCATCACCACTACCACCACCACGACCATCACTGTAGCTCTACCTACATCGTTTTTGACCATACTTCACCACGCCTGTCCATGGCGTTCTTGCAATGGGCAGGGAGGGGANGGGGGGGTGGTGACACGCACTGTCGTTGTGTGTCTACGTCGGATGGTGGAGGGTCTCACGACACAGCTTTGTTGCTGGGCCGATCCGTGCGTGGTGGTGCTAGCCACATCAATTCCTCTGTGTGTGCGACCACACCAATTCCTCTGTGTGTGTGACACATCAACCCCCTCTGTGTGTGCCACAGTGCCGGTAGCCTTCATATGGCGCTGCTACTCGCTAACAGCACTTGCCCCGACAGTCTGTTGGAGGCTACACGGGGCATCTTTGTCTTTGTGTGTCTGTGGGTGTAGCGGTTAGCGCTACGAACCAGGTCACCCGAGTTCGATTCCCGATCACGGCCAACACCAGCAGTGACGATTATTTGAACCGGTCCTGGGCCTCCCCTAGGTCGACTCAGCCTCAAATGAGTAGTAGTAAACATCGCCACTNGGGGAGACAAAGGCGGCCGGGCGTGGTGCTGGCCACCCACCCCTCGTGTGCCACAGTGCCGGTAGCCTTCATAGGTGCTGCTCGCTAACGCACTTGCCCCTACAGTCTGTTCAGGCTATATGGGGGAACTGTGTCTTTGTATGTGCATGTATGTGTTTATGTGTGTGTATGTATCTATACGTGTGCATGTGTGTGTGTGTACATGACCGGCTCCGGTTTGACAGCGGAGGTCTCACTCCGAATCAGTCGAGCGGCAATATTTTTTCATCGGCTGCGTAACGCTGCTGTGTGGAAGCTACCTGGTCTGTCGTTGCACGAAGCTTCGGTCTTCTCGGCCACGGTCATTCCCTCCCTTCTCTACGCTTGCGACACGTGGACCCCCCTAATGGAGCATCTTCGCCGGTTAAGAACATTCAGGCTGGCTTGCCAACGATCCATCCTGGGTTTAACCTGCAGGCTGGATTGTGTGAGGAGCTCACAAATCCTTGAAAGATCTGGGCAAAGTCTCATCGGTGAGCTCCTCCGGCAGGCAAGGCTGCGTTGGCTGGGTCATGTAACCCGAATGCCCAGCCACCACATGCCTAAACAGCTTTTGTTTGGCCGGATCGAGGGGGCCACGACACGGGCTAGAAAAGAGATGGAGTGACGTGGTACAGGAGGACGTGGAGCTGAGTGGACTTGCCGATGACCGGTACCAGCGGTGTCAAGATCGGCCTCAGTGGAGGAGGCTCGTGAAGGACGCTACTGGGCAGTTGGAGGCAGTCGCCCTCCAACAACAACGGAGGGTGGAGGAGCGACGCTCACAACAACGAGCGGAACGCCGGGTGGCTAAAGCACAGCAAGTTGGCACAGTAGGGGGCACGGGTGGTGCATCAGCCAGTCATGTCGGTCATCTCAGTAAGTCCTGCTGGGTCTGCCCCGTGACCTCCTGCCAGCGGGCATTCGACACTTCACGTGGCCTCAAGGTGCACTTGGCCTGGCACAAGCGTCGTGGTGACGTCACCGCCACTTAGTAGCGAATGGCGGTTGTTGTTGTTGTATGTGTGTGTGTATGTGTGTATGTATGTATGTGTATGTGTGTATGTATGTGTGTGTGTGTATGTGTGTGTATGTGTGTGTATGTGTGTGTATGTGTGTGTATATATGTGTGTATGTATGTGTGTGTCTGTGTGTATGTATATGTATGTGTGTGTATGTGTGTGTCTGTATGTATATGTATGTGTGTGTGTATGCGTGTGTATGTGTGTATGCGTGTGTGTGTGTCTGTGCGTGTGTGTCACTACGCCCGACAGAACGCACCACCCGTGCATCGGAGCGAGAGGGTTTCACATTCGAAATCAAATGATCAACATCACATTCCCAGCGCCTTGAAAAGCACAATTGCTGCTANCCCCCCCCCCCATTCTCTCTCTCCCCACTCTCTCACTCAGACACGGCCACCACCACCAGCACCACCACCACCACCAGCACCACCACCACCACCAGCACCCCTTAGTTAGCATTTAGATGTCGTGGCGAACCCAACTTCAAAGCGGCGGCGGCGGCTTGCCCCCTACCCACTCTCTCTCTCTCTTAACTCTCTCTCTTAACTCTCTCTCTCTCTACACTCTCTCTAACCCTCTCTCCCCACACCCACTCTCTCTCTTAACTCTCTCTCTTAACTCTCTCTCTCTCTACACTCTCTCTTAACCCTCTCTCCCCACACCCACTCTCTCTCTCTTAACTCTCTCTCNTAACTCTCTCTCTCTCTACACCTCTCTTAACCCTCTCTCCCACACCCACTCTCTCTCTCTTAACTCTCTCTCTTAACTCTCTCTCTCTCTACACTCTCTCTTAACCCTCTCTCCCCACACCCACTCTCTCTCTCTAACTCTCTCTCACTCTCTCTCTCTACACTCTCTCTTAACCCTCTCTCCCCACACCCACTCTCTCTCTCTTAACTCTCTCTCTTAACTCTCTCTCTCTCTACACTCTCTCACCCTCTCTCCCCACACCACTCTCTCTCTCTTAACTCTCTCTCACTCTCTCTCCTCTACACTCTCTCTCCCTCTCTCCCACACCACTCTCTCTCTCTAACTCTCTCTAACTCTCTNCTCTCTCTACACTCTCTCTTAACCCTCTCTCCCCACACTCTCTCTCCACTCTCTCTTAACTCTCTCCCACTCTCTCTCCCACTCTCCCCACTCTCCCCCCACTCTCTCCCCACTCTTCCCCCACTCTCTNCCCACTCTCCCCCACTCTCCCCACTCTCCCCACTCTCTCCCACTCTCTCTCTCCACTCTCTCCCCTCTCTNCCCACACCCTCTCTCTCCACTCTCTCTTAACTCTCTCCCCACTCTCTCCCCCACTCTCCCCCCCCTCTCCCCCCACTCTCTCCCCACTCCCCATTCCCCCACTCTCCCCACTCTCCCCCCACTCTTTCCCCACTCTCCCCCACTCTCCCACTCTCTCTCCCCACTCTCTCTCCCACTCTCTCCTAACCCTCTCTCCCACACTCTCTCCACTCTCTCCTCTCTCACACTCTCTCCCCTCTCCCTCCCCACACTCTCTCTCTCCACTCTCTNCTCCTCCACTCTCTCTTAACTCTCTGCCCACTCTCTCCTGAANCTCTCNTAACTCTCCCCCACTCTCTCCTCCACTCTCTCCCCCCACTCTCCCCCACTCTCCCCACTCTCTCTTACTCCCCCTCCCCCTCTCCCCCCCACTCTCCCCCCACTCTCCCCACTCCCCCACTCTCCCCCACTCTCCCCTCTCCCCCACTCTCCCCCCACTCTCCCCCACTCTTCTCCCCACTCTCCCCCTCTCTCTCCCCACTCTCTCCCCCACTCTCTCTCCCCCCACTCTCCCACTCTCCCCACTCTCNNCCCACTCTCTCCCCACTCTCCCCCCACTCCTCCCCACTCTCCCCCCTCCCCCACTCTCCCCCACTCTCCCCCACTCCCCANTCTCCCCACTCCCACTCCCCCACTNTCCCCACTCCCCCCCNCTCTCCCCACTCTCNCCCACTCCCCCCTNCCCACTCTCTCCCCCTCCCACCTNTTCNCCCACTCTCACACCTCTCTCCCCCACACTCTCTCNCCCCCTCTCCNCTCCACTCTCNCCCACTCCCTTTCTCTGACTCTCTCCCCACTCTCCTCTCTCTCTCCACTCTCTCCACTCNCCCTCTCCCCCACTCTCCCTCCCCCACTCTCTCCCACTCTCTCCCACTCNCCCCCTCTCCCCCACTCTCCCCCCACTCTCTCTCTCCCCCCACTCTCNCCCACCCGAGANTCTCTCCCCACTCNCCCCCACTCTCTCTCCTTCCNCTCTCNCCCACTCCCCCCACTCTNTCTNCCCACTCCACCCCCCTCACTCTCCTCCCCCCACTCTCCCCACTCTCTCCCCACTCACTCTCGCTCTCTCCCACTCTCCCCCCACTCTCTNCCCACTCCCCCCCCTCTCTNCCCNCTCTNCCCCACTCTCTCCCCCCCTCTCCCCCCACTCTNCCCCCCCACCTCTCTCCCCCTCTCCCCANTCACTCCACTCTCTCTCCNTCTCTCTCCACTCTCTCCCCACTCTCTCCACTCTCCCCACTCTCCCCCACTCTCCCCCCACTCCCCCCACTCCCCCCACTCTCCCCCCCCCACTCTCTCCCCCCCCACTCTCCCCCACTCTCTCGTGTCGGGGCCGTGTCGTGTAAGGTGGGGGGGGTGTTCTCGCGAGTGAGAGGATTACAGCCTCCGTCTTCAATGGGAGTGGCGGGGGGGGGGATTTGCGGGGGGGGGGGGCGCCGAGTCATTCCCCTCCGCGGGGGCGAGGAAGAGGGGGGAGGGGAGAGGCGAGGGGGGGGGGCAGCCCTTCAAGTCGCCCCACACCTCATTCGGCGCTAATTAAACTCAATCAAGCGGCCTGCTGGACTGGAAGCAAAGAGGGCAGCGGGGAGGAGGGAGGGGGCAGGGGGGGTAGTATCCCCCCCTCCCCCCACACCCCCTCGCCTCCTCCCCCTCTCCCTCTCTCGCTCTTCTTGCCACGGAGCGCTGAGCGACTTTGCACTGAGTGAGTGGGTGGGTGAGTGAGTTGGAGGGTGAGTGATTGAGTAGGTGGGTGGGTGGGTGAGTGGGTGAGTGGGCGAGTGAGTGGGCGAGTGAGTTGGTGGGTGAGTGAGTTGGAGGGTGAGTGATTGAGTAGGTGAGTGGTGGGTGAGTGGGTGGGTGAGTGGGTGAGTTGGAGGATTGGTGAGTGAGTGGGTAAGGTGGGTGAGTGAGTTGGAGGGTGAGTGATCGAGTAGGTGAGTGGGTGGGTGAGTGGGTGGGTGAGTGGGCGAGTGAGTGGGCGAGTGAGTTGGTGGTGAGTGAGTTGGAGGGTGAGTGATTGAGTAGGTGGGTGGGTGAGTGGGTGAGTTGGAGGATTGGTGAGTGAGTGGGTAAGGTGGGTGAGTGAGTTGGAGGGTGAGTGATTGAGTAGGTGGGTGGGTGAGTGGGTGGGTGAGTGGGTGGGTGAGTGGGTGAGTGGGTGGGTGGGTGAGTGAGTTGGAGGGTGAGTGATCGAGTAGGTGAGTGGGTGGGTGAGTGGTGCGTGGGCGAGTAGGTGGGTGAGTGAGTTGGAGGGTGAGTGATTGAGTAGGTGGGTGGGTGAGTGGGTGGGTGAGTGGGTGGGTGGTGAGTGAGTTGGAGGTGAGTGATTGAGTAGGTGAGTGGGTGGGTGAGTGGGTGGGTGAGTGGGCGAGTGAGTGGGCGAGTGAGTTGGTGGTGAGTGAGTTGGAGGGTGAGTGATTGAGTAGGTGGGTGGGTGAGTGGGTGAGTTGGAGGATTGGTGAGTGAGTGGGTAAGGTGGGTGAGTGAGTTGGAGGGTGAGTGATTGAGTAGGTGAGTGGGTGGGTGAGTGGGTGGTGGGTGAGTGGGTGGGTGAGTGGGTGAGTGGGCGAGTAGGTGGGTGAGTGAGTTGGAGGGTGAGTGATTGAGTAGGTGGGTGGGTGAGTGAGTGGGTGAGTGGGCGAGTGAGTAGGAGGGTGAGTGAGTTGGAGGATTGGTGAGTAAGTGGGTAGGTGGGTGAGTGAGTTGGAGGATTGGTGAGTAAGTAGATGAGTGGGTGGGTGGGTTCATGGGTGGGTGGGTGAGTGGGTGAGTGAGTTGGAGGATTGGTGAGTGAGTGGGTAGGTGGTGAGTGATTTGGAGGGTGAGTGATTGAGTAGGTGAGTGGGTGAGTGAGTGAGTGAGTGGGCGAGTGAGTAGGTGGGTGAGTGAGTTGAAGGATTGGTGAGTGAGTGGGTAGGTGGGTGATTGATTTGGGGGGTGAGTGATTGAGTAGGTGAGTGGGTGGGTGAGTTAATGGTGGGTGGACAAGTGAGTGAGCAAGTGAGTGGGTGTCTGAGGGACTGATTGGGTGCGTGAGGGTTCGGTGGGTGAGTTCGTGGGTGGGTGAGTGAGTTGGAAGGTGGGTGAGTAAGTGAGTGAGTAGGTGAGTGGGTGGGTGGGCGCGTGAGTGAGTGACTTGGAGGGTGGGTGAGAGAGTGGGTGAGTGAATTAGTGAGTGAGTGAGTAGGTGGGTGAGAGAGTTGGAGGGTGAGTAGGTGGGTTAGTGGTGAGTGAGTGGTGAGTGGGTGGGTGAGTTAATGGGTGGGTTAGTGGGTGAGTGAGTGGGTGAGTGAGTGAGTAGGTGGGTGAGTTAATGGGTGGGTGAGTGAATAAGTAGGTGGTGAGTGGGCCTCCCCTAGCTCTACTCAGCCTCAAATGAGTTACCCGGTGCTGTGTGTAGTAAACATCGCCACTGGGGAGACAAAGGCGGCCGGGCGTGGTGCTGCTACTCACTACCAACAGCACTTGCCCCTACAGCCTGTTAGAGGCTACACGGGGGATCTTTGTCTTTGTGTGTGTTGCTGATGCTCGCTTACCAACAGCACTTGCCCCACAGCCTGTTAGAGGCTACACGGGGGATCTTTGTCTGTGTGTGTTGCTGATGCTCGCTTACCAACAGCACTTGCCCCACAGCCTGTTAGAGGCTACACGGGGGATCTTTGTCTGTGTGTGCGTTGCTGATGCTCGCTTATCAACAGCACTTGCCCCTACAGCCTGTTAGAGGCTACACGGGGGATCTTTGTCTGTGTGTGTGTTGCTGATGCTCGCTTACCAACAGCACTTGCCCCACAGCCTGTTAGAGGCTACACGGGGATCTTTGTCTGTGTGTGTTGCTGATGCTCGCTTACCAACAGCACTTGCCCCTACAGCCTGTTAGAGGCTACACGGGGGATCTTTGTCTGTGTGTGTTGCTGATGCTCGCTTACCAACAGCACTTGCCCCTACAGTATGTTCGAGGCTACACGGGGGATCTTTGTCTGTGTTTGTTGCTGATGCTCGCTTACCAACAGCACTTGCCCTACAGCCTGTTAGAGGCTACACGGGGATCTTTGTCTGTGTGTGTTTTGCTGATGCTCGCTACCAACAGCACTTGCCTTGATAGCCTGTTCGAGGCTACACGGGGGACCTTTGTCTTTGGCGCGGCGTCTAATTAGGCTAATTAATAATTAATTAGGGACCGCCCCCTCGCTCCCTCCCCGTGGCGTTTGGGATTTCTGAGGTTGCTTTTCGGCAGCCGCTGATAATTAATTAAACATCATCATCACCACCACCACAACCATCACGAGTAACATCAACAACATCATCATAATGGGACAGGGTGATGTTGTAATGATTTACACCATCATCATCATCACCACCACCACAACCATCACGAGTAACATCAACAACATCATCATAATGGGACAGGGTGATGTTGTAATGATTTACACCATCATCATCATCACCACCACCACAAACATCATGAGTAACATCAACAACATCATCATAATGGGACAGGGTGATGTTGTAATGATTTACACCATCATCATCATCATTTTGTTAATTGTTATTGGTGATGATACGTCACCATTGTCGATTAAAATGATTGCAATGATCATCATTACATTGAAGATGCATCTACACCATCATTACTTGAAGATTAATTAGCATCATCATTACATTGATCACCGTTACATTGTATTGCTTAAGTTGACATAGCAACACCATCATCATCACCATCATCATCAACATCATCATCGCCACCATCACCACCATCATCATCATCACCACCACCATCACCCACCACCAATCATCATCAACAAAACACCACCATCATCATCACCATCATAATCACCACCATCATCACCACCATCATCATCATCACCCACCATCATCACCACCAAATCATCATCATCACCATCATCACCATAACCACCATAATCACCACCATCAT